>VZTE01001949.1:153720-324602 GCA_013397775.1 Eulacestoma nigropectus
GGCGGGTCACGTGGGCGGCGGGGGGCGGCCGCGGGAGCGCCGTGCCGAGGGCGGGGGGACGGCCGCTGTCCGTCTGTCCGCCCGTCCGTCCGACCGCCGCAATGCAGAACGTCATCAACACGGTGAAGGGGAAGGCCCTAGAGGTGGCCGAGTACCTCACGCCCGTACTTAAGGTGCCGGTCCTGCGCTAGAGCCGGGATGGGGAGGAGGGACACCCACGGCCGCCCCCGCCTGCGGCCGCACTTCCCTGCCCGGGAGCCGGCTGTCAGTGCCCTTGTCCGCCGGGCCCGGGGGCTGCGTCCTGCGGGTCTCGGAGGGCGCAGTGCTGGGCGTGCCGGGCACGGCCGTCGGCCTTCGTCCTGCACCGGGCCGGAGGGGATGGGGGGAGCCTGAGTTGGCGCTCACATCCCACTGGGAGCGGGGAGCATCCACCTGGGAGGGGCGGGCCTTTCGAAGAACAGGTGTTGCTGGTCCTGCTTCTCAAGGA
Organism: Eulacestoma nigropectus; assembly: GCA_013397775.1. NCBI lineage: Eukaryota > Metazoa > Chordata > Aves > Passeriformes > Eulacestoma > Eulacestoma nigropectus. The sequence continues at coordinate 154,208 of VZTE01001949.1, forward strand.
ATTACTTAAGTGCGTTGCCGTTTTCTGTTGAAGTCGCGAAACTTTTACCCGGTTGTGTAACCAGGAGTTGAAATCCAGACGTGCAGACAGGCTTGAGCCCGGTTTCAGGAATTGCGTTGCAATGGTTATTTTGGGTAAAGGGCAACTTTTCCAGCTAACATAAAAAAACCCAAACCAAAACAAAAAATTTAGCCACTCCCTCGTTATGTGAGCACATGTTACGTAGCAGAGCTTATTTCTGTGTCAGAATTACAGTATTAATACAAGCCTCTGTGCACTAAAGTAGTTGAGAATAGTAGAAATGAGTCATTGCATCCTTGTAAAGGTGGGCAGCACATCTGTTATAATTCCTGTTACTGCATATTTAGGTAGAAACAAATTATGGTCTTCTGCAGTTGTTACACTACATCCTATTCTCTGATTCTTATTTGCAAACAATTTTTTATGTAAACCCCAACTTTGTATACGATTGCTTAACTTGGCAGCAGTTTTTTCACTACTGATTTTGATACTTCCACATGTTTTTGACAACAGTCTCTCTGCCTGTGGCCTTGTGGTTTGACCTTTTATGTGCTTTGCAGCTTACATCTCTGGGCAGACAGCAGTGACAATCAATTATTAATTGAACTCTCTCTGTAGTATGTGGGGTGCTCTTGTCTGGATAGTGGACCTTTCTAGAGTTGCCCACCAATGTGAAATGTATGGGTTGCAGTGAAGTTGTGGCATGGGAAGGTGAGGTGACTTGTTCACCGTAGTACAGTTGTTATTGCACAGCTGGTATAATAGCAGAGGAATTAATTTGTTCAGATGGATTAATGGGAGGAGGCAGGAGTAGAACCTTTCAGAAGTGGAAGGTGTGAGTATTATGTGTATATTTTCCCTTTACAAGGGGTTGAAATAAATAGTCCAACTTGGTAGCTTTTGAAAGAAATTAGACCTGTGTCTCTCACAACCAAAGAATTTACTTAGATGGAAAAATGAACTATTTGCCCTCAGGGAACAGAGGATGGATATTTTACATTTTTTCTTTCTGTAATTCCAGAGACACAAGTTTGTCCATGTTGCCTACTGCTCATAGTTCATTTTGAGGTGAACTAGTAAGTTGTCTCCTGTGGTATTGCACAATGTGTTATTAAGGATTCTGAGTTTTATAGCAATTCAAATTACTTTGATTTCAGTTAGCTATCACATAATGATGTCACAATGTTACAGCTGTTGTTTTCCCTATCTTTATCTTGTTCTTAAGTGTATCTTCCTTAGAAATGAGGCAGAAAGGCACTAATCAGTACCATATGAAACAGGTGTGCTCCTTTCATTTTCCGTAGCACACACCAGGGTGAAGGAACAAGAATAACCAAGTTTAGCTGGGGCTGCTTTTCTTTAATGTTTTCCAGCTGACTGAATAAGGTGAAGTTGTGTCTGGAAGCAAGACGCTTTCAGTTGCTGCTTTTAGTCTTGAGAGGAAAAAAAATAGGGCAAGAATAGTTCCTTAGGGCAAGAAGTCAGCTATGCTGTGGTTGAAATTGTATTCTTTTTCAATGGCCATTTTTGATAGCTGTAATGCTGGGGAACAGTAGGATACCTTGGTACTTGAGGTTTTTCTGAAGAAACAACCAGAAGTCAAAACATAATACACTTATTCTAGATTTGAATATGATAAAAGATATGTTATCCTTAAGCTTCATAAATGTTGCCTTTAATGCCAAAGTACTTCATTTCTCCATGCAGAATAAGTCTTAGGTCTGCTTGCATCTATTCTTTCATCCACGAAAACCTCCACTACAATATACAAAAATTGAAGCTGTTTCTGTGGGGTGCATGATGAAGGCACAGAAATGGGCATTAAAAGAGTCTATTACTAAGTCTTTCTATTTAACTTTTCCTATTCCAGAGAAGAGTTGGTTTGGTCTTTCCTTTCATGACTTTTCTTAACTGCAAAACCCCGTACTGATGCATTGTAGTGCTGTTCAGTGCCTAGAACTCTGGAGTCCTTGACAGTTAGAATCACTGATTCCAGCTGATTTTCTCTTTCTTACTGGCAAACGTAATACTAAGTGCCAGTCATCTTTTCTTCATTATTGCTATAATTAGCAGTAGCAAAAAAAAATTTATTTTGTATAGGTGGTCATTTTTCATAATACCTCACATTTTGCAACAAGTAATTTTGGGGAGCCTTACTTCCTTATTTTCTAATGTAAGCTACCTGTTGGCCGTGGTGGAGGTTGCCTCCAGGCTGATTCATGGATCTCTGGACAGAGCTAGTTGCAAAATGAAAGTGGAGAAGATGTTTGTCTTCACAGTAAAGTGGAGTGTGTTGATTTGTCAGCAGTTCTCAAAATTTCTATACTTTTTTTGTTGTAGGAGTCCAAGTTTAAAGAAACTGGAGTAATTACACCTGAAGAAGTAAGTATATAGAAACTTAAATTTATTTTGAAAGCAATGATGCCTTTTTTTAATGCAAAATGACTGTGTTAAACAGATCACGTCGTTGCCAGTTATTGCTTCTTGAAACAATTTCCGTAAAGTCAAATTTCTAAGTGGCCTTTTTACTCTACAGATGAAGTAGATCAACATAAATTCTCTTATGATGGCACTAGGCATCTAAATGTGGGATGATTCTTTATTATGCTGCGAAAAGATTGGAAAGAAGCTGGGTCAATAGCTCCATCTGTCATGGGAGTTGAGGGCTGAAGCAGGAATATATTGATTTTTAAAGTCTTTCCTCTGAGCAACTCAAAAGGGGAGCTTTTATCTTTGGAACAGTCTTTGCTTACCTCTGTTTTGGTTCCTTCCAAGGCTCTGTTAATATCATTACATACAATTGTCCACACCGAATATCCAATGATTATTATTTTTCCCTCCTCTTCTATATAGGCTGCTTTAGGCTGGTTGTATTTTGGATTGCTGCCTAGCAGTTGTATTTTTTTAAGAACTCCACTGCAAAGAGCAACAAACAGGATGTTTTTCCTGGAATAGTAAGAACACTGAGTGTGTTGTGCTATTTTAATTTCTCTGTTACGCTTTTTCTCATATTAAAGTGCTACTGATCTGCAAATTCTTTATCTTTACAGAGGTCTAGTAAAACAGTGTCAAGACTGTTAGCTAGAATGAAAGAAAAATGGAACAATCAAAAAATGTAAAGATGAGATGGAAAAAAAATGGAACAAATGATGACTGATGCAGGTAGATAATGTGGACAGAAGTATTTTTCCTAATGTTGGTGCCTGTATTTTTCTGCTGTGTTGCCTGGCGAGCAAACACTCATTCTCTCTCTCTGACACAGAATTACCACACAGAAAAACAGGCTTAGCAACATGATGTTCTCCTGTTCTGATAACCATATGTATATGTGTGTGTAAATACTCTTATATGTTAAACAATAATACATGATCTTTATTATATATGAACTAGAATAACAGAGAAAGTCTAGACAAATGTTCTACCAATACTTAATCCCAATCCCTTCATGTTCTACCAATACTTAATCCCGATCCCTTCTTGATTTATGGGAGAAAAATTTGCAGTAGTACTGTAAGAAAAGGCACCTTCCATAGAATGTAGCAAGAACCACGTTGTATTACATTAAAGAGTTTGCAGCGTTTGAACACCACTAGGAGTGTGAATAGTCTGTGTTCTCTGTGTCAAGTCAGGTGCTGCTGGGATGAATAAATTGGATCCTTCAAAACAGTAGTCAAGGGAACTGGTTATACAGCAAGATTAAATATTTGTTAAATTTCCATGAAGCTGGAGCATGGATCTGCTGATTGTCCCTTTGACAGTCTTTATATAGTAATGGTTGCTAAAGAATAATGACACTAAGATGTTGTCTTTGAATGAGTTTGTATTTCTTGGGTAATTTTAACTGTATTTTCGTCTGAGACACTAACTGGTTTATAGATTTTTGTGGGGTTCCTGTGGCTTGCCTTTGAGGATGAATAAATTAAGGCTAAAGATGACTCATTAATCAAACTCAACACCTACTCCCTCTTTTCACTTATCTGTGTACTTGATTTAACTTCAAAAAATTCTTGCCTGTCATGAGTTCTTACTAGTTAATACCTCCAAAAGATGACACCTGTTTTAATTTTATATGTAAATACAGGGTAATTGTTAAAATCATTCTTTCCAGGACTAGAAATAAGATGTCCTAAAATTGATCTCCTATCACTTTGCAGTACTGATTCAAGTATGAGGTAGCATCAGTGCTTGTGAAATAGAAAGTAAAACCAGCTAGGTAATTTTGCTGCCTAAGGTGAAAAAAACGTAGATGAAATTTCAAGTGCTGTTTTAGGGCTATGTATCTGTTAGACTCACAAACAACACTTTTTTCATATTTAGTAATAGATTTCAGCATTGGGATCACAAACAGAGTTCCAATTCCTTTAACAGAGCATTTTAAATAATTCTAGAGTTTCATTTATGTTTATCATGTAAGAGATAATGAGTTTTAAAATTTCCATGTGTATTGGGAGGGTTTGCTGGGGTTTTTTAAAGAGATACCAGTTTTGCTAGAGGCTTCTGTTGAAAAATGGGTGAAAGGGAAGCACTTTTGCAGAGATTAAGCCTGTTAATCCATGTGCGGTGCGTGCTGTGGTGTTTCCGGCTGCACCGATCCGCCTCCCTTTGGAGGACACGGTGAGGAAATGGCTGTGACCTGCTGCAAGCCTGTTATGTCACACTGCAGCAGCTTCTGGGCAGCCAGGGAGGGTGGTGTTATAAACTAGCAGTTCAAGACAAGAAAGCACCTGTAGCAACAGCTGTGCACCTCATAGTCCAAAGTGACTGCTTCAAAGCCCACAAAAATCACTTTTCTTAAGTGCAGGCTTGCCTTCCTCAATTTATGTGTACAAAAAACAAGCCCAGAGGGTTGGACATTGCTGGGTGAGTTTTGAGTTTGTACACAAGTCTAGTGTGACATTGCTGGCAAGTTTAACATTAAAGTATCACTTTGAAATAGTAATGCAATATTATAAAAGGCTTTGTTGTTGATACTAAGAACAAGCAGAGTGAATATTTTTTAAAACTATTTCCTCAGAACAAAGTTACTGATAAGATTTTCAGTGTACTAAGTAAGTGGTAATCCATTTTTAGTTAGCATCAGTGATCAACTATTATAATGGTGGTCATTATATAAAACATAGGCTGTTTATTCCTTTGTTGCAGTTCTCTCACTGATTCAGTGGATTGATGGTCTTGCTTTTCTTACTGCAGAATTGTTTTGAACAAGGAAAGATAATTAAACATTTTTTTGGCATTAAGCTCTTGGTTGTCTTTGTAAAAGTTTGAATAGTGGCAAATAGAAATAATTTCCTTATTACAAAGGAAACAATATTACTAGGTCCAGAAACTTTTTTTGGTTCTTACTAGACTGGCAGGTAGTACCACAGCTTTTGAAACTCTGAATTTGCTATGGTGCTCAGTAAGCATTTCGGGTGAAGTCTATCTAATCTTTGCATTTTCGTGGTTAGCTGAGAAATAGGGTTAAAATAAAGCATCAGACTGATTGAAACATTTGTTAGTTACACAGTTAATTGATCAAAGGAATGTGGAACTGAAATACTAATAATGCGAAAAAATTAGAGATTGTTTCCTTGGGCCATATTTAACAGTATTTTTTTTCCTGCCTTAACAGTTTGTTGCAGCTGGAGATCACTTAGTTCATCACTGTCCTACTTGGCAATGGTAAGTAAAATTGAAAGAATTGTAGAAAGTTAGCATGCCTACCTGTGCTTTGGTGTGTTTCCATTGGATTCAGCTGTACAGTTGTCTCATTTCAGAGCAGTAAGTGGACTTTTCCAGTAGAACTTTTATGATGGCTCTATATTTAAGTCAGGCAGGGCTTACTAATTGCTGTATAGCAGTAGCTGAGATGAGGATTTGTTTGCGGATTTTTTGTTTTTCTGAGGTTTTAGGGGAAATAACCTGTTACATACTGTGAATGCTTTTAGTGCTTAGCTGCAGTAGCAGCATGTCTCCCCAGGTTTGTCTTGGTGATTGGAAAAGCAAAGGCCAACTGAATTGCTAGGAAGTAGTTGTAAATAGTGTACTTTGACAAGCATTTGTTAATTAAATGTGTTCAAGTTGGCCCACAGCAGTTCACTTTGTGCAATTTGGAAATCCTTTCTGTTTCGTGTACAGTAAGGGTGCAAATAAGGTGCTTCCTCATGTTTTACTGGTGTCTTGCATTATGAAACTAATCTGCTCCTAAATGAGCATTGTCTGTGCAGTTGGTATCATCAGGGTCTTGGCTCTGTACTGGGCCATGAATTGCTGATGGAAAAATTACTAAGTTTGAATCTCCCTGCTCTTTTGCCACCTCCTTCAGAGAAGTGATGTTGAGTCTGGCAGTAGTTTGGAATGGGCTATTTAGAATGTTACTCTTATTTCAGCCCAAAACCCACTAAAGGTGAAGACAAATGCTTGAGTAATGTGAAATTAAGAGTACTTAAGCACTAGTGACTATGGACAGATTTTATATTTATAGAGGTCTATTTCTTGCTTTTCTGAAGTTACATTCTTCAGACATTTGTGACTTTGTTGTTGCTGATCCTAGACAATTTTACGTAGAGTAGATTATTTTGTCAACCCATCTTTGCTCGGCCATCTCAAGGTGAAAGTAGTTTTTGAGGCATAAAATGGTTTTGATCCCAGAACAGTTCAGGGGTGACCAAGCTTCCTAACACCATACCAGATATATATAGGGAAGAGTAAAGTCATAGCAAACCAATTCAGAGAATAGGTCAAGAGGATTATATAAAATGTTCCTGACACAACCTGAAAATAGAAGGGCTCTTTTGTTTGCAGGTCATCAAATTCTCAAATGGTGCACTTCATTTTACAGGGCTTCAGGAGAAGAACTAAAAGTCAAAGCTTATCTGCCAACAGACAAACAGTTTTTGGTAACTAAAAATGGTAAGGCTGAAATTTAAATGTAAGCGTTCTTAGAATTGACAGCATGGTTGGCTTTGCTGTCAACTCTACTGATTGTATTGATAGGGGAAGCAAAAACCTCACACTTTGGATGCTCTGGCTTTGCAATAATTAAGAATTTTTTCTGCACTTCTAAATGCTTTTTCTTAGACCACTTTATAGTAAGAACTTTATATGAGAAATAAAGCTTGCCTTGATGAAATATAAATGTACTTTAAACATTTTAAACATCTTTGTCTGTCTTTGGTTCAACTCATGTTCAGTGTCTAAAAGGAAAATATATTTATGTTCCTCTTTCCTTTGAAAACTCAGGCTATTAAAGAGTTCTCGAAATGTCTTTCGTAGTGACAGTGATACTTCTAATTCAAGTATGTAATTAATGTCAATATCCTTGTCAATAATAATCATAAATACAATCTTGAATTAATTTTTGTCAGCTTCACAGATGGGTTTATAATAATACATGTGGTGACTACCTTCTCAGTGGATAAGAAGGATAAAATCATGGCACAACCATGGGGAAATCCAAAAGATCCTATATCAAAATGTGTCAATGCCATTAGATGAACCTTCAGTACTGAGAAAGCCTAAGGAGATTTTTGCCTGCAGAGGGTTGTATTATATGTCGGATTTTCCTCGCTGACTGTTGGAGTCTTGAAATGCACTATCATGAGAAAATTACTACAGTGGTGTTGGACATTTTCCTCAGATGGGCCTGATGGTTTGATGGCCAGCTGATCTGCTTTGTTTCTCTTTCTGCCGCTTCTGAGGTTCCTCATTGCTCCAATCCTTCTTGATCACATTCCAAAATAATGTGTTTCCTGCTACTGGTGTCACATTGGCCTCCCACCTCAGTAAAAGCTGTGGGCTATAGTTGAGACTGGAAGCCATCCTACAGACCTCATTTTGGAAGTCTTTTGATGACTTCAGTGTGACTTTCACACCCCTTTCGTCCCTTTCTGAAAGGTCAAAGAGTAGTTTTCAAATGTTGCACTTCATGCAGCAGATTTTTCTCCACATTAGTAGAAAAGGAAGGAGCGTTTTCTACGCAGTTCTTGTTTATGCTATTGGAAAACGCCTGCTTTGCCTTAATCGGATATTCAGTCTTTCTTTGACTATTTTCTGAAAACATTATCTAAATCTCTATTTGAATGGCTCTGTAACGCATATGACAGCAGTTATTCTAAATATCACATGAATTCTGACCTTCTAAGGTGTTAAATTATAATTAAACATACCTAGTGAATTGCATAAATAGCTGAAGCAAACTTTTAGCAGAATTCTAAAGCCAAATGAGTTTGGAAAACAGATGGAAATCCAGGCAAAGTTGTCCTTAGTTGTTTACCAATGTGAAGAAAACTAACAGGTTCTCTCCAGTTGTTAGCAAATGAGAAGTTAATTCTTTTCTAATCCTTGAGAAATTGGATGAAACTGCTCTAATACTTAACAGAAAGATAAACTTTTAAGGCTACCGCAATCATTGTATTTTAGATGAAGTAAAATCCCTGATACAGCACATCAACATATTTTTGCATTTGAAATCCAGCCTTAGGATTCCTTAAATAAGGATCTCTGAAAGACTGCCACATTTTAGAAGGCCTTGTAGGATAATATCATGCTCCAGTCTGGTTTTATATAAGAATGACTGACTGCATTCTTTTTGTTTTGCCATTTTTTGTAGTGCCGTGCTATAAAAGGTGTAAGCAGATGGAGTACTCAGATGAGCAGGAAGCAATTATAGAAGAAGATGATGGTGATGGGGGATGGGTAGACACTTTTCACAATGCAGGTATTCAAGGTCTTGCTTCAGGTTTTGCATTTGGTAATCTGATTTTCAGTTTCCACTCTCAGAAAGTATAATCTTTCTTACATGCAAATGTCTGTGTACCAATATCTAGTCTGGAGGAAATAAGTTATGTTATCAACTACCCACCTGATTTACATGATGTCCTACTGTGTGGCTGTATATGCTTGAAACAGGCTCCTTTTCAGAGATGATGTCAATTATTTCAGTATTCTCTTACTAAAGTTCTAGGAAGTTATTTTAAAATAGGAGCTGCATAGTACCTCATTCCTTAGTAGGGAAATCCTGTGAAGAGGATGTTAGTTTAAATTATGGATGCTGTTCTGAAACCAAAGATGTTAAGTACAGAGATGAGTGTGGGAGATGACTCTTCTTTTACGATAAGCCCTTAAGCTTGAGTTTATAAAGAAGTTTAAAAAATACTGCTTAAATGAATCTATCTCACAGGCTTTTCTAGTACAGTGTCTTATAAATCCTTTTGGCTTTTTCTAATTGGCAATTATATTAGTTTTAGTCAGTTTCTTGATGTTCTATCATGTGTTAATACAATTCTGTCCTTCAGTGATGCTTTCTCCACCATTTCCACAAGTACTTCTTTCAGGTTTTACTTGCTTTGGTGTAAATTTTTTTGCTGTTATATGGAGAAAGTTCTCTGAATAGTTCACCAGAGTGGGGAGAAAAAGGGTCGGAGATGATGCCTTTTGTTTCTGTAGACATACATTTTTTCGATATTGGCAGTTCTTAAATGCATCACAGTTCATAATCAAATGCCCCCACACCAAAGAAATAATTTGAAATAGTTTGTCGTGTCCTTGAATTAAGTATGCAGTATCCGTCCCTGCTGTGAATAGACTCCTTTGCCAGATTTTTCTTTTTAGAGTTGACTGGTTTGGGCATCATACTGTACAGCACAGCTGTAACACTCTGACTAAACCTGGCCCGGTCTCTAAATGCTGTCAAGTGAGATAAAATCTGTTTCCACAGCTGAAGAGTTAATTGGATAAATGTACTCTGTCAAAGCAGAATCTTGGCGTGTATCCCAAAAGGTACTGTGTGAGAGCAGCAGTAAAACTAGAAAGCCAATGGAGAGGAGCTCAGGAGTGGACACTGCTAGGATTTGCGGTGGTTTTATACCCTCTCTTCCTCTCAGCTAAAAGCATTGAGTGCTCTGCTACATTTTGCTTTGTCATTGCTTTCAAGAAGTTTGGAAATATTCATAAATGCCTGCCTTGTTCATGAAGCTGAGTTCCATTATTGTGATGTGAGTGCCTATCCTGAACTCACTTTTGTGCAAAAATACCTTAAAATAGAAGTCCAAATTTGCAGAGTTTCATCACAGACTTTGTAAGACATGGCACATCTGTGCTGTGTGTTACTGATATGGTTTACTTAGGGATGTCCAGCACTAAGCATGTTACCAATACAAAATGAACAGTTTCTCTCATATCAAGGTTGTTGTGAGATGTGACTTGGAAAGATGAGACACTGCTTTCTGAAATCCTTGCAAACTCTCTCTATGCTATTCTCTAACAAAGAACCAAGCTTTTTTAACACAAACTTCTTGATCAATTTACAGGTATAGTGGGCGCAACAGAAGCAGTTAAGGAGATCACACTAGACAGTAAGGTACTTGTTTCTGAATTTTCCTATTGCTTTATTACAGGACCTGAAGGTAATAGTAGTTTTACCAGTGGCAATCTAGTACTCCCTGTGAAAGATTAAAATATACTTCGTCGCTAATTGTTTTGAAGATGTACATTGACGCTCAGAGCCTGTGAAATTAGTCTGAGCATGTGCATCTCCTTATTGCTGTGTTTACTGAGGCATTTGTCTTTTTGAAATGTCTTTAGTCAGTGTGTTCCTGTGCCAGGCTTCTACAAACTGAAAACGAAATTCTGTTTACACTGATACCACACATTTGTGTTTCAAGGCATTAATGTTTGGAGATCCAGCATGAAGAAATTTTTATATGGAAAAGTAATGTGGGATGTAAAGTATTTCTTTGTGATCTTCAACTACTGCAAGCAGACTTTTACCACATTTGGTCCAGTTTGACAGGTTTATGCCCTTCAGTTTAGAAGAACTTTACCTGTTTAAATGTATACATCTTAGAAGTCCTCAGTTTCTGCACGTTTCCAAAAAGTCACTGCAGCAGGAGAAAAACCTTGAAACTTAAGTCCTCAGGAAGCACTTGAAATGCAAATGTATTGGCTAACATGTTTCAGAAATATGGAAAAGTCACAGAGACACAAAGTGCTTTTAAAGATGAGTGTTAGTAAGGGGAGTTTTGTCTGTGTCCTGTGAGAGTTTAAACCATCCAAGCAGAAGTTTTGGATTCTAAAAATTAGGGGGAAAGAAAGTGGGCTGCCCCATGCTACTGCATAATTAGAAACAGCTCAGAATGCTGTTGATTTGTTGAACTGTGAAGTCCAGGTATTTCAAATGCCTTTGCTGAATCTAGTAAAAATACTGCTTTTTTACAAGTCAGTAACATGAGGGTGGAAGAAACACTCTAAGGAAAAACTAAAGTTGGTCGCTTTTTCTGCAAAGCACAATATTTGCAGAATGTTACTGTGATTCATAACTGCTGTTGTGTGTTTTGCATTGTATATTCATTTCTAGGTAGAAAAACTTGGTTGCAGGTCCAAACCAGGAGGACAACTCTTATCTGCTGCTATTCTGTTTGACAATGCACTTTGTAACTTAGTTTCTTACTGGTTTTGGTGTTTTGGGTTTTTTTAAATGAAAGAACAGCCACCTGATGCTTGCAATTAGAGGAGCTTCTAACTGTAATAGTTACTTGGAGTATTCTCCTAAAATCCTCATGAAACCTGTGTAAATTGAGACCTTCACCTTCTGAATTTCATTCAAGTTGTCTGTTGGATTCTAATGCTGTGCAAGGCCCAAAAGTTGACTGTGGGCTTATGCTGTTTCTGTTGGACTTTGTTTCCTTGGAGAATAATATCAAAATGGGATACCTTTTGTGACTCTCTCATGTTTTAAAACAATTATGGAACTGGACAGAGCTCATGGTGTGTGGAACTGGGTGACACTTCTAGTCATACGATAGAGTTTTATGTAGTCCCACAAAGAGCAGGGGGTTGGACTCAATCATCCTTATGGGTCCCTTCCTTGAGATATTTTATGATAACTGCTGCACAGTTGGCTGTGAGTTAGAACTTAATCTACGTGTGTAGTCTTAGCTGTTTAGTCATTGCCTTTCATTTGAGATAGGTGGATCTTTCAGCTGTTTAACACCATGGTCACTTTTCTTTGTTTAGGAATTAAATCCTAAAAGGAAAACTTTTAAAATTGATTTTTAATGTCATACTAGGACTTTAAAATTAAGATGAGTTAATAAGCAAATATTTGAGTTTAGTGTAGTCCTTCTTAGTATTGCAGAAATTATCTTTCTGGCTCACTGAATGTGTTGACTGGACTTAACACCTTAAATTTTTTGGGGCTGTTAGGCTGTGTGGATGCAACAGTCATTAAAGCAGTATTTTCAATTTAACTTCTAAAGGATAATATAAAAATACCGGAGCGTTCAGCATCTTGTGAAGATGATGATGAGGAAGATGAAGGAGAAGCTGCAGACATGGAAGGTATTTCCTTAAATTGGGTGGGACATATTTTGTGTCAGATCTTTAACTAAAGCAGTACACTCTAAAGCACCACTCATTCTTTGCATGAAATGCATGCTGAAAAATTTCAGTAGGCTCTTTATCTTTTGTATGGTTTTATTGATGCGTGTTTACTCTAACGTGTGCCAAAAGCCTGTGTAAATGTTAGTGATTGGAAAATTGTGTAGCAAAACAGGTCCAAGAAAGTATCAATTAGAGATTTAGCACAGCTTCCTTCCAGCTTCGTACCTACACTTAAACTCAGTCTGCCTATAAAAATCACTGAAGTATTGCTCATCGCCTACTTACTGTAGACTTGGTGAGATTTGTGTTAAAAAAGGGATAGTCTGGTTTGGGGATTGGGAAATCTACTTGAATAAGACTTTAGATACATGTATATTTTTTTGAAGTAGTTGTTTATGAATGACAAATGTAATGACTGGCTACAAGCTGAACACAGAATTTTATGGGTCTTCTTTTCAGAGTATGAAGAAAGTGGGCTATTGGAGACAGATGATGTGAGTGAACGGTTCTCTATCTTGTCTGTTACAATATAAGCACAAGCGAAGTAAAAATAATGATAACAAATGGCTGAAATAACAAGCTTATGAGTAGTAGGGTTACTGAGCCTGGATGCCTATGGATTTGTCTCCTGCCAGCCTACTGCAGTAGCTTGAACCCTTGGGTCCTCAAAGATTTTGGCCACAGAAATTTTCCTTGGTTTTGCTAATCCTTTTTGCTCTGCTTACACATGCGCTGTATTCATGAGAAGCTAAAAAATGCAGTGGTGGTTCTTGGGGTTTACATGGGAAGAATGAGTGGCCTGTGGGTTCAGTAGATTATACCATTCCATCAGACTTTGATGAGAGAAAACAGAAGGCCTCATTATTTGTGGTAGTATCCTAAGGTCTTCATGAACCTGCATAAACTGAGACCTCTGCCTTCTGAATTTCATTGGAATTGTTTGTTATTTGTGAAAAAAGGTAGGAGGGCGTAACAATGTAGTTGCTTACTTCCTTAAGAAATCTGACCTTTTTTGAAAAGTAAAAAAACCCACCAAAAAAACCCCCAAAAAATACTTGTAGGGGGAGAAACTGATACTCCTAATGTAGAAATAAAAACAAACCATATGTTGGGGTTTTTTTATGCCCACTTAAGAACAGTATTAAAGTTTTACATAACTACTTAGGATGGGAAAGGAGGGACCCAACCAAGACTATACTAATCTTGTCATTTTTACCTTGAACCAGGCAACACTTGACACAAGACAGATGGTAGAAGCTAACAAAACTAAAGTTGATGTTGGAGGGGAAGATGCTATTCTACAGACTAGAACCTATGACCTCTACATCACTTATGACAAATATTACCAAACTCCAAGGCTCTGGTTATTTGGATATGATGAGGTATAGCTATGTTGGGTTTTTTTCCTACTTCTGTGAAATTAAACTCACTGTGTCGAATAGGCTATTTTGTTGCTTATTCACAGTAGAAGAGGGAAAGATGGTGACAAAGCCATTAAGCAATATAGGCTTGTAGGCAGGGCTTTTATGGTACTTGCGGGAAGTTGGAACAATTTCACTGAAAACTGCACGTGGTAACTGAGCAAATTTCAAAGAAAACCACTGGAGTTTTTGTTAGCGGTGTAGAACTGGCAATAACCCCAGTAAACTCAGTCAAGTAAGCAAGTATGTGTTTTCATCACCTTCAGAAGGAAAGGAATGTATGAAAGTTCTTCCCTTTAATCACTAGGTTTCTTGACTTAAAGTTGGGTAGGGCTTACTGCTCAAATACCTCGGTGGGAAGCTGGTTGGTTGTCAAATACGTTGACTTCACCACTCGAAGGAAAGTCTGTGCAGTACTATTTCTATACCATATGGATTTTAACACACTCAGGTCTTTCAGTGTACCTTCAGAACGTTTATATTTTAGATGCCTGTAATTTTTGGTGCATCGTCTGTTACTGATGTTAGAAAGGAGCAAGATTCTTTGTTAGTAATGCTTTTGTTCTCGTGTTCCTTGTTCCTCTACAGCAGCGGCAGCCTTTAACAGTAGAGCATATGTATGAAGATATTAGTCAAGATCACGTCAAGAAAACAGTAACCATTGAAAACCATCCTCATCTTCCTCCGCCTCCCATGTGCTCAGTTCATCCATGCAGGTAAGTCTTTGTTTCTGGTCTGATTCAGCCTGCAGATACAAGGCACTTCACTGCCCTTGTTAAGGATTTTGTTCAGGTTTTCTGAACATATTTCCACAGTTGGCTGCCGGAGTGGTCTGTTAGCTTCTGAGGCAGTATGGAAGGAAGGTATCAGCAGTTCTGAGTTCATTCCAGTGCTTACTGCAGCAACTGTGTTCTGCAGTTAGCACTGTCTTCTCTGATCAACTTGCTTTTAACTCGGCTTCCGTATGGACTCCAGAAGATGGCAGACTACCAGGACTCCGTGAAATCAGATTTTATCCTTTCATCTCCCTTTTGGAGAGGGTAGAAGTATAGTGTATACTTCTGCAGCAGAAAAAGCTATTTGAACATGAAATAACAATTTCTTATTTTATGTTGACTACCTTCTGCTCCCCTTTAAATTTTGCACTGATAAATAGAGATCCTGGGATTGCCACATCAAAATATTTGTTGAACTCAAGTTCAAAACACACTTGTTTTTTTAGGGTATTTTCTGTTCCATTTTCCACGTTTCTCACCCAAGATATAGGGAGCCTGTAGTCCAACTTGCTGCACAGATATTTTTTCTAGGTCTTTGAAAGGTGCATCTTGTCTTTGATGTAGGCCTAACATCCTTTTAGGTGTCTTAGTGATACAGAGCTAATATCTGAAACAGTGTAACTCCTCAGCTTCTTGACAGTATGAAGTTCTTGGAGATACAAGTTTGGGCTTTTATCTTTTAAGAAAAGATACCCTTTGTATGATTGCATATGCTTAAAAATATAGGGTTCAGATTGTCCCTTAAGTTTAATTTCCTTTGACTTAAACACTTTGGATATCCATATCACTAGCTGAGTGTCAAATAATCTGCTTGTTGTTGACAAGCTTAAGGTAGTTTTCACAGACTCAAAGGATTCTTGCTTCTGGTTTTGCAGTTATTTGTTCTTCTGGTTTAGCATTTATTTGTTCATCAATCTTTAGAGAAGAGAGCAAGGGAACTTTGCAACAAGTATTTTATGGCTAATTTTGGTCTTAGGAGAATATATATTCATGTGCTTTGTAAATCTGTATCTCATGTTTCTTCCAGTTCACAGTTCATTAGTCACCGCTTTTCAACAATGTTTGCTTTTGCCAAGCAGTCAGACTTACATATGGACATATTGAGCAGAGAAGCCGTTGTACAACTGGGAAATAACTTTTTCCCCTCTAGTTTTCTAGTAGAAAGTTTTGGAGTTGTAAAGTTTATTGTTGGTGTTTAAATCATCAGGTTTAAGTCTGCACTAACAGGAAAATGTCAGTCTTGGTGCTCAAGAGTAATAGAAGAAGCATAACTAGGACAAATGTAAAGCAAATAATAAAGAATAGGACAGAAAACAACATGAGGCCTCTGTTAATCAATGGGACCACCCACATGTTGAATACTGCAGTGCAGCTCTGGTCATCTGTTCTGTAGTCTGAGGTGAAGGAAGACTAAAACTGGAAAAGCTATGGAGAGTTGTCTGGGATAACTGAAGTTATAAAGCTCTTTCCCATAAGAAATGATTGAATAATCTGTGACCCTTTATCTTTGGAAAAAAGTGAGCAGGGAGTGATGGTATCAGTGACCTTCACAATGAATGACACAGGAGGTGAAGTAATAGGATTTAAGTTTTCTTCCAATAGTGAAACTGGCGGCATTGAATGCTGCTCTGCTGGCATGTTCAAAGCCAGAAAGGATTAATTTCTGCACGCACCATCTAACTAAGTATTTATTCAAGCAATATTATGTTACTGAAATAAAAATTTGTCAAGGTTGTTAAAAGTTCAGTTATTAGAATGGTTCAGAATAAGAAAGTCCCTGGGTAATTTCCAGCATACTGCTGGAAAATTAGTGCTTTGGACAGAGCATTTAATAGGTGCTTGTTCTTGCCTCTTTATTGAGCATGTACTATAAGATAGGAAGCAGAAACAAGTAGACCTTTGGTTTGATCCAGTAAGGTGTTCTTGTACCCTGTATGAACATACCAGACTTAGTCTCAACCTGTTAGTGACTTCGACTGTCTTGTTGTTTGCTGTCTGAAGGATTTTGGACAAAAAATGGATGCAGCTTTTTTGTGCAGTTAGTATTTTTGAAGGAACGTCTAGTGGGATGAATGTAGGGGGGCTTAACAGACTGACTGGGAAAATGATTAATAGGAGGAAAGGAGGAAAAACGTCCTGAAGCCAAAATTTAATTTGCTTTGTGTTTGCTGGAAGCCCTGCTAGTAAATTGTTTGGGAAGAAGCTCCTGTTGATACAGATTAGGAGGGCACTCTCAGAACAAAGAAAGGTGCAGAGATATTTGGGCATGACAGCCCTTGCTGACTAGGTAGAACTGTGGATTTTATATCGGGCTGTGGCTTTGATGTGATCTGCTTAACTTTAGTTATTACTCGGCAGAGGTGTTAGCAGTGCGCTGCTAATCTATGAATTTGGGTTGAGTCTCTTCACGGGTGAGAGCTCTCTGATCGTGTTTTCACTTCTTGCTCTGAAGCCAGTGAAGTGCCAGTTCCTTTGTTATGTAATCTACATTTACACTTGAAGGAATGGTTTACATCATGAGACTTGTTTCACTTTTAAGCATGAAAGAGATGACTGATAGTGAAGTGAGACAGGTTTGCTGCTAGTCTTAAATGTGGAAGAAACTGTAGCCCTTCTCAAAAAGTGATCTCATGGATCTGCAACTGCTTAATACTGGAAGGGCTCTAAAAGGTAGTGTTGAGACTGTGAAGAAAGAGGCTAACAGCATATCTAAAATGGAGGGTTTAAGTATGTTTTCTTACTCTCCAAGGTGAGCTATTCTGTTTTTTCAAATCGGTAAGGCTAACAGCTAAGAAGGTCTAGGCTTCTCAGTAAAAACTAATAGCCAAAGTGTTGCTTTGTTTTTAATTCAGCTGGGAACTACGAGTGTTTAGTTATGTCTGCTGCTGTTGCTTCCCATCATGTTACAAGAATTGTGTAATGCAGGATATTTGTATGATTCTAAACTTACCTTTTTCTTACGACGTGAGTATCCTCCTGTCTGGCGTCAGAGAAAGGAAAGAAATGGCGGTCAGATGCCACTGTCAGCTGCTTGAGATTGCTTCTATTTTGAGTAGTCAGTGAAAATCGTACATCTTACAGCTCTTCTGTAAGTTGTAGTTCTTGTCAGCGTTTTTATGGTACTGGAAGGAACATAGTCAACTTCCTCATTAGTTGCTGTAAACTGCTTTAATCATGATTCTCAGCTTTTACTGTGGGTGTTATGAAGGAACTATCAAACAAGTTAACAACTAAACACATTTACAATTAAGTTGTAAATGCTTGCACTGATTCCAAGGGCTTATTTTTCTCCATTTCAGAATAAATAGTGATAGGCTTCTGAATTCTTTTTGATTCTAATGTACTCTAAATTGCTTCAGGGAAGGATTTCTAGATAGCAGGATATTTTAGGTTGCATTTCTTCAAAAGTTATTTTTCCATTGTAGCGCATACATATATTTTATATTGATTCTGCCAAGTTTTCTTACAGAAGGAAAGTGAAAACAGGAAATAAACTTTACAAAGTTTATAAAGCACCTGCAATGCTTTTCATGAGTAACTGTGACAGCGAGAATGACCGTTACTCTATGGCCATTATAGAATTCCAGGTACCTGAGTAGTTCTTAGAAAACAGAAAAGAACAAATGTCATTAAGATGTGTGAAGTTGAGCCAGTATGCTGTTAAAAACTTCTAATAGCTGCCTGGTGACCTGTATTCTGTGCCAGTAAAAAAAATAGCCCACAGTTATGCATAAGGTCAAAACTTAAGTTTTGGCAGTGGCCAGGTTCCTACAGAGAAGCAGCTGGCCTTGGCACCTGGAATGGCGTGTGTTCCGCAGGGCATCGTGGGGATCCAGAATTGGAATCAGCTCTGAGGGTTAGTTGATTTGCAAAGACCAGCAGTAAATGGCAAATGCTGACCTTTAATGTTTCCCCAGACTTGCATGTTCCTGTTTACAATGTGTCTTGGTAACTTTGCAACAGCTTCCTTCCTTGTTTGCAGTCACTGGCAGCATGATTAGCTTCGGGGGTAACTACTAAATGCCAGTTGCTGGTCGGCTATTTAGATTGACGTACTGGTAGCAAAGCATGGTCAGAAAGTTACGCAAACTCTTCTTCCCACTCATCCTTGTTCTCAGCTGGCACTTGGGTTGTTTTGGGATGGGTATTCTAAACTACTGCTGCTCACTAACCTGCAGTGCTGTGTAGATGGATGCCCATAGCCCTGTATGAGGTCACTGGTGAAGATTTACCTACAGAATCATGTATTTAAAACAAGGTTGAAGTATAGATGAAAGTAAGATTAATTATACAGCCTGAGAGTTTGTGTTAAAGATATATAAATAAAACATAAAGTAACATACAGTAGTTCTCGCCTCTGATTTGGTATGCTCTTCATCCCTTAGTTTATGGGATAGAAGAACTGCCTTGAACATAAGAACATTACTTCCAGATTGTAACTGGTAATTAAAAGATTTGAAGTCTTTATCATTAGGGGTATTCAAAACTAGAGCAGACAAGGTCCTGAGTGATCTGTTCTAGCTGACTGCTCATTGAGCAAGGAGAGTTAGACTAGATGGTGACCAGTCTCTTCCAGCTTTGGTTATTCTGTAATTTTGTGTTGCATTCCCAGGATTTGCTTTGTACGCAAATATTGTATGGTTCATAAGTAGGTCTGGGGTGTCACTGATGAGAATGTAAAATCTCAGTGACCTGAGGAAATGTTTATCCTTCCGTGTAGTGCTTTATAATAACAGAGTAACAAGAGAGAAGAAACTAGCTTAGAAACTGTTGATTTGCCATGGAACCCAAGCTAGCACCAGAGAAAGTGTCCATGCTCTAAACGAGTCTGAGAGCGATAGTTCTGAATTTATGCAGAGTTGATTTAACCTGACTTTCCTAGGAAACCATGAATTGTT
This sequence comes from Eulacestoma nigropectus, assembly GCA_013397775.1. Lineage (NCBI taxonomy): Eukaryota > Metazoa > Chordata > Aves > Passeriformes > Eulacestoma > Eulacestoma nigropectus. The sequence goes on from VZTE01001949.1 coordinate 173,684, forward strand.
TTAGTGTTTTAAACCTCTTCAAGCCTTACAAGTTTGAGTGCAACAGAGGCAGCTAAAAATGTTACAGCAGTTTTTAGACATCATCTTCGGGGGGGCATCTGGGGACTTCTGGCTGGTGGTCAGTATTACCTTCTGGGGACTTACCTGGGGGCTTTATTGGCATTTAGCAATTAACAGCTACACTGGTGTCAAGCAGTATGCATCGACTCTCATTATGGCACTCAGTCTACATTGTAGCATACAACATTTTTTGCTTTCCTTGCGAATGTAAGGAGCTGTTAAATAATGTTACATTCATCACTTAATGTTAATTTTCAGTTACTGTTGCTATTTTATTTTCTCAGTAAACTGAAAATTTCGTCTTGCTGCTTCTGAAGCTAATGGTCCAAAATTATTTGATTTGCACAAAACCTAATCTTGCTGATGAAGGAGGAGTTTCCTCTTCCTTAAAATATTTTGTTTCTGATCTGTTTTTCAGGCATGCAGAAGTCATGAAGAAAATAATCGAGACTGTTGCAGAAGGTGGGGGAGAACTTGGAGTTCACATGTATCCTTTTTCATTATTACATGGATTCTTGGAGACTTCTCGCACTGTAAGGGCTGTTACCTCAAGGTTGATAAACTGGAACACAATTGTGTGTGAAAGCAGTGAACAGCTGCTTGGGGTAGCACTTGCTGGAGTTCTGGGATGAGCTCCTTTCTGCAAACAGACTCCGTGAAGTTATTGGGGGGGGTGGGAGTACGAGGTGGTGTATGGCAGGAGCAATGGGGAAAGCAGGTAGGTTTGAAGGGACAGGATTGAGCCCTTGTTTGCAGGGGTGTGAAAGAGGTAGCTGTGAGTATGAAACAGAGATGCCAGTGTAGGAGGGTGAGACTGGAGGTTCACAGACTCCATCCGGAGTGTAATCGCTGCTTGGTACAGCAGCTTTTGTATTAGATTTTAATCTGAAATTCATTTTTGAAAGGTGTAGAGGTCCCACTATTCTCTGTTCTGCATTTGAGCAATATCTTGGTGAAACAACATAGCTGACAAAAAGCAATGAAAATCACTGAAACCATTCTGAACATCAATATCAAATGCTTCACAATCAGAATTTTCTTTTAGGAAGCTGACTGATCTTAGTTACGCTTTGTAGCATTTGATACTATGCTTTCTGACTGGAGCAACCTCCACATTAGAAGTCTGTCCTTTCAAAATAGTGTTCTTTGCTTCTGTAAGGCAAGTAAGGAGGAATTACTGGGCAGCTATAGGTCCTGAATCAGTAAAATTCTCATTTACTGTGTAAGTTAAGATTTGCTCAGTTTGTGCAATGAGCAACTGGAACTGAACTGAAAAATAACATCTCTGTTCAAGTCTCCTAGTCCTCAATAGTTGCAAGTAGCTTATTTTATTACCTTTTTTGTTACTACCTAACAAATTGGGGCAATTTTAACATGGGATTTCTTTACTCATTTTCATGGATCTTCTGTTTGTGAAGAAATAGTCCAGGAGACTGATCTGTCAAAACAGTAGGGTTTACTTATATCCAATACTAATGTAACTTAATAGTCAATTGAAAGTAGTGGTTTCTAATAATTTTTCAGTTCTCTGTCTGCCCCTTTCTCACACAGACACTTTAGGTTGTAATTATTCAGTATACTCCAGACTGCAAATTCAGGCACTTGTTTGGGCCTGCATTTGAAGGTGAATATATACAAGGGAGCTCTTCTCTGCAAGGCACACTGCTCAGCTTGGTAAAGCTAATCTTTGTACTTTCCCTCGTGAACAGGAAAGAGCTCTTTCAAAGGATGGTTCAGAATAGGAACTGATTCGTTTTTCTGAGCCACTGAAACTGTGGAGAGGAGCCTGCTCTCCTTGCAACTACAGGAAGCTACCTAGGGCCTTGCTGAGTACAATTCACCTTGGCATTTGTTAATAACAAATATTAAGAATGTAAATGGGGTTGGTAATGTTTGTGTGGTGTCTGCAAGATTTATTGAAAATAACTCCTGGTTCCCTCTATTAACTTAAACCAGGAAGGTCTATTTTTGGTCAAGCATCAGATGTCATTACCAGAATTCTGCAGTATTTATCTCCCAGTCTCTTAACTCTAAAGTAGCTAGGTGTTATCTTCCTATTAGCAAGAAATACTGTTGAGCAGACCATTGAATGTGACTTTTGCTTTGTTTTGCAGGATTTCTAGCTGTTCTACATTTTCCTTAATAAGAAACTCAGGTACCTTCTTATTTTCTTGAAATTTGTACAGGCGGTCATTCCAACGATAGAATACGACTACACAAGGCACTTTACGATGTAACTAAAATAAGAGATGTGTTCCTCTAATTATCGAATCTTTTTTTAAATAACCCATCCATGTGACTTATACAATATTATACACAATTTCTGTAACTAATCTTTTATCAACTCGATGCATTAAAATAAAATGTTCCATTACCAGCCTTTTTAATAAAAATCTCTGTGTGTAATATAAATAAATCACTTTCATTCCAGTACAGATGCTGCACTAACAGGTGGGATTTGATTATTTTTGTGTATGTTAGAAACTGAAATCTGCTTTTGTAGTAGAAGCCCAATAGTTTTGGCTTTATTGCTGATTCCTAAAAATCTGGATTTTTAATTTTTTTGTCTCCCATTTAAATTCACTTGAGAGCTTGGTGGGGTTTTTTTTCCAGCTATGAATGATTATATTTCCTCTAGCTGGAGGAAAATTTTGAAAGATGAAAAAAATAAGTGATTGTCTTATTAGGGAAGTTTGACTACAGCTTAAACAAGTAACTGTAATTAACCAGTCTTTGAAAGGTGATTTACACTTGAGCAAGACTAGAGATGGAATAACTGGGGAGACAGAAGAGGGATATTGGGTATGTAGTCTGTTTGTCTTGTAATAAAGAACAGTCTTATTGACAAAATTACTGCTTGAGGGTAAAGGGAGAAGATTGCTATGGCAGAGCAAGGTTCAGTCTTGATTATTTGTCTGCCTCAGCTACACTAATTGCCAGTCTAATAGTGTGGTTTCCTCTTTGAGATGAACATACACTGAGTTGTTTGTGTATTCAGATATTGCAGAGGCATCCAGGCTTTAGCAGCCGCTTTCTGCCCTGTAAAATGTAAGGTTTTTATTAATGAAAATTGGAGGAAAGGACCATCATGTCTCTCTCTCTATATATATATATATTTGTGCATATATTTATAGTCATTACATTCACTTAAACTGGCTTTCAGGAGAGCACCTTTGTCTCCCAAACATCCATCTTATATTCTGCAAGGTAATCAGAAGTTGGATGTCTGCAGTGAACTGACTTTACTGTTGGGTAGGAAGGTTGGTCCCTGTCCTGGCACAGCTGGTCCCTATTTTGGCTGTTCTGTGTATTGTGCTCTTACTTACGTGGGTACATGTAATGAGGTTCTGTGTTCTATGCTTAAATTGACTTTCCTCTTGATATCTATCTTCACTTCCTCTTTTTTGGACAGTATCTTAAGCAATGTCTATGTAAGTGAAGAGTAATGCTGGCTGAAACCTGTTAAAAACTTAACCACACCCACTGAGTCATGCCATAGGAATTTTCCTATGAGACTAATCTCAAAGATGTTTTGGGTTTTCTGATAACAAAGGAAGCAGCTGTCTTCCACCCAATAAATAGGGGGGTTTGGAGGGAGACAAAGAGAGGGAGTATGACTTAAAATAACCAGTAGTGATGTATATATTTTTCCTTTGCTGAGTCAGAATCTTTTGAAACAGCCTTCTCCCTGAAAGGTGTCTGTTCTCTTCCTTTAGGAAGGTGAATTAGTTTCACATGTCTCCAGTAATTTAAGTTATAAAATACCACATTCTTCCTTGTCAGGCTGTTGATGAAAGCAAGTGTCATGATTTTTTTTTTTTTTTTTTTTAACTATCCACCAAAAGAGGCCCTTTTCTCTGACCCTACCAGAAAGAGAGGCGCAGCAGAACTGAAGAGAACTTCCATATGGCTTCCATCATCACCATGCTATTAAATGCCTTATGGCATTTTTAGCACAGCAATGTCTGGTGTCACAAAAGCCAATCCTTGGTGATCTGCTTGGCTGCTTGTCGAAGTCGCTGTACCTGCAAGCAAATTTGACCTGGGTACACTTGCAGCATTTGTACTGTACCTTAATCTTCCTCTTCCTTTGGGATTAACGTTTAAAATTCCTGATAGAACCAAAGATTGCTGCTGTAGGAACTACTATAAACATGCAAACATAGTAACCTCAGTTAAAGCTTCTGTCAAATCCTACATGATCATTAATTATCTAAATTTTGTCTCTACATCAGAAGAGCTTCTGAGAAGTTCTGCTCTGCTCCCTTTCCTCCTACACACCTTACAGTTCTTGTGGCTCTTTGTTTGCCTTCTGTTTCTTGATCTTGACTTTGAGTACATTCTCGTTTACAGGTGCTGCATGCAATGAAGGTGTGGGTGAAATTTTGATTCTACTGAATCTAAAAATTATGCACAGTGAATGAGTTATGATGCAAAGGGAATAACCTCACAGAGATGTAAAATAATAATCATGACAGCCTATTGTCAAACTTCAGATATCTAGTCTTCAATTTACATTAAATGTAAAAATAGTATAATAATAGTAAAAAATTTTAAAATACCAATAAACACTTGCTTCCAATAAAAAATAAATTTGGAAAATAAAAAAGCACTAGCTGTGGGAAGTGCATTTCTGTATTTAGTATTTTAAAAGTGTAATCGAAGCCTAAGCTACAAATAATGAAAGATGGAAATAGTGGTAAACAAACTGGGCAATTTCAACTTTGTCCTTCTGTGGCTGCATTTGTAGGTGTGGGTAAAGTAGAGTTTGTTTAACCAGCTTGCTAACAAACAGCCTGAGCCGTTGCTAGAGAACTAGAATGCTTTGAATTTGTCTGTGTTGTGAAGTCTGTATAGGGACAGTTACAATTTAGGGTCTTATTATGCTGAAAGCTTACTGATTTTATGTTTCTTTCTGAAACATATCTATCTGCTTTTCTAGTGGAAAATAGCCTTTTATTGCAATAACTTGCAAGATCTGTTTTAAGTCTACTATTTGAAAAAAAACCCAAAAACCCACCAGATACCCGGATGTAGAAAATTCAACCATATAAAAGAAGAAAAATATAGTTTATCCAGAATATCATACTTATTGTTGGAAGTAGGTGTGTACGACTTGATAAGAGGCTCTCTCTGTTTTGATAGTCCAGTTTCAGTTGCAACAAGGATTTATGATTTAAAAAAAATGCAGATCTTCCGAGCTGCAAACTCTTGCACTGATATCCTTACTGTTGTTCTCTGCAGAAAGAAATCCAAGATGAATATGCTGCTAGACTGACTTAACGTGAGGCCAGCTGCTCCCATGGTGCATATCAGTTGTAAGCCTGGGCAAATACTAAGAAATCTCTTAGTAAAGAAGACAAACTGGAACACAAACAATGAGTAGGAGCAAAATTCTCTGTTGGGTCAAACTGAAATTTTTCTGGCAAAAATTAAACACATAGGGGGAGAAAATGGACTTCATTTGAGTCAGTCCAAAATTTTAAGTCAGACATCATTCATGCAGTTTTTGAAAAGAGGAAGCTAGTATACCCTTGTTTGTTCCTTAAAATGATTTTTTTTTCAGACCACAAGTCCGTGATTTTAGACAAATTCATTAAAACATTGAACTTAGCTTTCACAGTATTTAGAAAATAAATATATTTCTTTTTTTCTATAACTTTACTGAATTTAGCATCTCTGTACAAATAGTTTTGGGTCCTGCTAAATAATTGGTTTTGGCAAACATCGACTGGAGAAACACCCTGTTCTAACGAGGGACATTTACTTTTCTGCTAAGGAAAAATACAGGCTTAAAACATGTGAATGTATTTAGGTTTAAATCAACATGATTATCTGTCTTCTGAAGTGCCAGGGCAAACTGAAATGCCCTTCAGCATTCTTACTGCCTTTTAGTTTGTTTATGACCGTAGAAGTCACACAGCCTGCCTTCTCTTAACAGTGTACACAGTGTGTTCTTGTGTGGGCTGTCATCAAAACACATACATCTTCTTTTGTGTAACTTGTTCTCCGAAAGAAAGCCTCAGTTTCTCTGCCATCTTTTCTTTTTGCCTGCTCGTATGTTTTTTTGGCATAGCACATCTACTTTCACCTTCTAAACTGAGCTGTTTCACAGGTTAACCTTTCTTGGCTTTAGTGCCCACTTGCAGAAGTGAAGATATTCAGCTGATGGCCTCTGTTCCCAGTTGTGCCTGGCAGATTTGGTAAGTGCTCCTGCCGTCTTTTACCTACTTCAGAACCACGTGTTCATTGCTTATTCAATAATTAACTCCTTGTTTGCCCATGAAGCCTGTTCACCCTGCTCTAAACAAAGTACGCTCGCTGGGCCGCTGTGCATTGATTTGTGTGTTTGAATGAGAGAGATCTTAGGACATTATTAGCAACCAGTTCCACAATTATTGTACAACTTTTTCTTTGTACTAGCTCCCTCTCTGTCACCAGTTGTGAAATCTGATGGCAAGCATCAGAATATGAGTGCCTTCTGGCACGTAGGACATTGTTTTTGATGAAATAGAACCCAGTTTGTTGTGGATCCTAATCTCTTTGCAGCAAGTTGCACATCACCACTTTACATCTCTTTTTAAAGATCTGTTCTTGATCACTCAGAATCAGCCTAGGTTATTTCACCCAGCCTTGGTGGAAAACTGGCAATGCCAGTTACTTTTACAGGTCAGCTTTTAGAGCCGGACTGCAAGTATACCCTTAGTATATTTTCTCATGTAGCGTAACAAGAAATCAGGACCATTATTACTGGGTGTCAGAACAGACACTAATCTGCCCAGCTGGAAGATGCAGACCTGCTCTTAGTGTTTAAAGGTATTGCTTAGGCTTCCCTCTACATGCTTGGTTTTCATTTGGCATTTCAGTATCAGTACATCAGGTTTTGTTTTGGGCATAGCATTGTTCATCATGCTACAGAGATTGTCTAGCTAGCCTGCACTAGACCCACATTCTGCTGTGCATGGCTTTTGACCACATGATTTTTTGATGATATTGTTGATTTGTGATTTACATTTGAGCTTGTGGGTAAGCAATGAGCATAAAATACGAAGTTTGCAGCATGTGCAGTGTTGTGAAGTAGAACAAAAAGATCACAGCTAAATATATGCATAGCCAATAAAGTTGTGTTGTCTTGGAAGACTCCAGTCTGCAAAATATATTCTGTAGTCACTTGTCATGGACTAATAGTAATAGCTTGCAGGCAACCAATGTTAATTTTAAAAAATTATATGTATGTATTAGACTTCACAACATCAGACAGGATATAATTGCAAATACTAGAAATGAATGGTCAGGTGGAAGGGAACAAGGTCTTTGAATTATTAATAATGATTTTCAGAACACTGAAACTTCACAAAGCCTAGAGGATACAATATGAAAGAATAGCTTAAATAAAAGAAGAAAAAAGAAAAAAAACTAAGCCTGATGCAGATAATGTCAGGCAGGTTAATTTTACTTTGATACTTAAAGTGTGGGAAGAGGAGAAAATAAGCGAGCAGCCAATATTGGACTTCTTGTTCTTAAAAGGTTAAAGAAGGCTAACAAATGGTGATCAATGTAGCTCAAAAGAAAATATCTAAAGTGCAATTCGATACTGCTCTTTAAAACCATCAATATTATCATCTACACTTATAAAAGAAATTCTTTTTCCTTTTAGAGTGATACTGCATAATTCATTGACTAAGAAATTTCAAAAATACAACTCCCAGATTCCTCGAAGTGGATAAAAGAGAAGTAACCAATTGATGTCAGTTTTGATGATTCCCAGCTCACAGACACAAAGCAGGGGGGGTTAAAGAGGTAATCTGGGTATTAATTTTTAGCCTGCAGTATTTTAGCTTTTTATTACAAGGAAAAATTATTAGAAGTCTAATAATTTTTATCATTAATTAAGTCTATTAGTTTATTAAACAGAATCACAGGAAGACTTGTTTAAAGAAATATACCATGATGTCTGTAGTCTTGCACTGTCTAAGTGAGCATGATTGTTTTCAGGTTTATGCACCAAATGATCCTGAATTTTGGTAGGGAGCATTTAGCTATTAGTCTTCATCAATTTTTATTTTTCCAGCCATCTTCCCTATTTCTTCTAAGGCCATATGGTACCATATAGTTTGGATAGAATTAACCAAGCTGTCAGTTAGGCCATTCTGCTGTTAAAAAATATATCAAACATAGAATTGATCAGGTTTTCTTTTGAAGTACCAGTGAAATGTTATCTTCTTTGTCTAGTTCTGGAGTGGAGTTATTTTGATTTGGGGATTTAGGTAATTTTTTCTTGAAAATATTATGTAAACATTATTGATATCTTTTGTCCACAAAAAAATCAGATAGGATTTTTTCTTTTTCTAGTAATCGAGTGTGTGGGAAACATGATCAACAATTTACTTGTTGTTTTGACAAACTTCTTAGCACTGGCAAAAGCAGGGAAATATTTTTGGTAATATAGTTGACATTGGTAATTGTCTTATCAAAAGGTATTTTCCTAATAATTTCTTGTTAGGTAAATATCAACAGACCCTAGTCAAGGCTAGATTAAAAGTCTCCAGGCTGACCTGATAGCTGCCACTGAGAAGCCCATTGGTTACCCATTACCTGAGATATTTGGGAGTGTAATGGGAACCAAACTGAAGCTGGCAATGTTTGGAAAGGAGGCTGACTTACTGTTACAAGCATGCAGTACATGGTGATCTGAACTAGATTTTAGCTCTGCACCCACTTCTAGTCCCCATACCTAATCCTTCAGTATTTTGCTTTTAAACTAGGAATGATTTCTTAGGAGATGTGGCATGTACCTGGGAAATTTCCATCAGTGCCAGCCATATACTGGGTTTCTGTTTTCTGGGAAGATAGAAAATATGCCCCCCTTCTTCCTAACTGTGCAAGTCAAACATCCTGTAATTGAAGTAATCTAAATAATCTTCTGCCTCTGATATCCTGCTGCTTCAGTACACAATGACCCAACCACCTAGTGGGGCTGAAGCTTCTTCTCCTTGGTGCTTGTCTCTTGCTGGAGGTGGTGTGGAGGAGGGGAAGGAAGGTAGTTTAAACAGGTTTTTATCTCTATTGGATCCCTGTCAGTAAGGGGAGGCGGAGGTGAAGAGCGATGACCTGAGCACAGCAAATGCTGTTACCCTATTGCATCATAATTATTTCATTTCTGAGGGGAAGTTAGAAGCAGCAACAGCAATAAAAGCAGTGGTTTCTGCCTTGTCTTCCAGAGCAGCATCAACAGGCATCTCTACCATGACGCTGCACTGCATGCAGCTTTTTCTCTTGCTTCTGCTTGGTTCGTGGTGGCCAGACTCAGAGCAGCATGTGGCGGGAGCTGTGAAGGTCAGGGAGCACTATATAGCTGCTCAGACCACTAGCTGGACCTACAAACTGGAACCTGAGGAAAAGTCCAGGTAACAAAGTACAGGATAAGAAGGATGAAATTAGTCCTCCCTTGTGACTGAAAAGTAGTTTGTGTCTCCCATCTCTTGTGGAATTGCAGAGCCCAGAAGGACTTTGGAGCCAAATCTGTTGATTTCAGAGGAATTTGGTTGACTTTAAACAGCATGATCTGAACTAGAGCTAGTGACATATTAAAAGCTCCTTTTTATTTGCTTCGTTAGTGGATAGAATTATTTTTGTGTTTTCAGAGCACTTCTGTTAAATAGGTTCCAGTGCTTGCTTTTGTCCCCTTTGTGTAGCTTAATTCTGGTTGCTTGGGGTTTTTTAATGTATTTATTTAGGTACATGGATGTTGAGCAATGTTAAGTTTAGCCATGATTTGGTAAGATTTCAAAAACTTTATAGAATTTGCTGAATGTTCCAGTTTGGATGCTATCACTTTCACTTAAATCAGAGCCAGATGAACTTTGGAACTAGTTGTGTGGTTTCTGAGTTGTTCAGGAGTTTTGTGAAATGTGCATTCTGAGTTCTGGTGAGTAAAGGTTGCAAGATCAAGCATTGCTCTGCTTCATTAAATGAAAATACTGATTTCATTTTTTTCAGATAACATTGCACAGTGGCCAACCTACCTGCATCCACCAATCAAGAGTATAAAATATGTTATTTTTATTGCTACTACTATCCTTAGGATTATAAACACTGCAAGCGCAATGCTACAAATTACAGAATTTGGATGTAATTTCGAATTCTGTTTGAATTAGGAGGAAAAATTGCTAAAAATTAAACATTAAAATTAATTAAAAATTGCTTGTTCTCCAACATTAAAAGTTTTTTGATACTGCTGCTTTTTTTAATATACATTTATATATAGGTGGATGACTTGCTTTTTTTTTAGTTTGTGATTTTTTTTTTCCTAAACATGTATTGCATTTCAAGATAATATGGAAAAGATATTTCCAGTTCAGATTATGACTTTCTAACTAATTTTTTTTTCAAGATTTAATTGTAACAAAGTTTCTGTGATTTCTAAAGCCCCCTTGAAAATTTGATACAGATGGTATAGGCACGGTGTCAAACTGGCAAGACAGATTTAAATGTAGGAATGTGAAGCCAAATGCCATTTAAGAGTATTGACCTGGACATGTGAATTTACTACTTAGAACTTCATTCTTATCTGCACTGGATGCATCACTATAAGCATCAACTGCTGTTTTGTTAAATTCACGTTGTGGATGGAGTGTTTTCATGCAGTGGAGACTCAGAAGACTGTCTCAAACCTCAGCTGAAGTACTCTGAGATAACCCAGCAGTATTTCATATGCAATGTCTATTCAGTTATCTTGCCTAAGTATTTAGAGCAAGTCACATCCCAGATGGGTCTAATGAATTTTGTAGAGCTTACAGAAATTTAACTAAAGCCCAAAACAAACAAACAAGCAAACAAAAACCAATAAAACCCCCAAATAATTAAAAAAAAAAAAAAGAAACAAACCAAAACAGAAAAACAAGAAACCCCACAACACAAATATACTCACTGAGGAAGACTTAATGGCTTGGATCCCAAAGGCATTGGAGTATGTAACTTGTGCTGATTTCAGTAGAAGCTGATTGTCTACATGCAGTATAAGAATCTGATACTTTGGTGCTTTTAGTTCTAAATAACTGAAGAGAGGCTGGAAAGAAAATGGATTCTTCCTGAACTATTTCCTTAATTTTCCAATCATACAGGCTAGAAAAGGATACCTAACATCTCTGAGTGTCAGTCTTATCTTTGCGGGGGTTTGTTACCATGTACAAGTGATATTTATTTATAAAGCACTTCAGAGCTAAGTGAAAATGCATTACCTGTGCATCATGCAGCGTTGCTGCTGCAATTCCTAAAAGTTATGTAACTGGACCTGCTTGCGTAGTGTGAGGTTTCTGAAGTGTTAGAGCACTATATGTTTTGTTCCTCCTCACGATACAGTTGGCACTGATAAATTTCCTCTTCTACCCCACAGTTTTACGTGCATATTCTCTTGTACATTGCCACATTAGGGCAGCTCTTGTCAATGAAGGTTATGGATCCCATCCTTCCCCTTAAAGAGTTAAACAAAATTTTGTCAGTGACTTTAAGGAGAGTGGAATTAATTGAAACACGAACTGCTTCTGCCTGACTCTGCTGTGGCGAGAGAGAGTCACAGAGGAATTTACAAGAGATCTCTTCCGAAAGAGATCTCCCCCTTATATGGACCCTGGATGTCACTGAAGTGGGCTCTCTCTGTTCTCTCTGCTCAGCATCCCCATGCTTGAGCAGCCCATCAGCTCCTCACTGTCAGATGTGCCTGGAAGGGCATTACAAAGAAAGCAAGTGGAATTACTGTTGGATTCAGTCCTCATACATACTATAGTAAATCAACCAATAAATGTGAAGGGCTATTATCCTTTCAGCCCTCTTCTCGTCATTATTTCCATTGCAGAAGTGTCGTGTGCTGGTTTTCTTCTGTTTGCCTAAATATTTTCTAAGAAAACACTGTGTGGTTTACTGAGTGCCAGATTGTTTACGTAACAAGACTAAGGGCACTTGCAGTGTTTCTCATTTTCTAACTTGCTTTGAGATCCTTAGTTGTTGTCAGAGAACAGTTTTGTGCTTGCCTCCAGAGTCATTCCTGTGACAGGAGCTTGCTGTTAATGCTGTTGTAGAACCCTTCTGGTGAGTCTTAAAGTTCAAACATAGGGCTGAATAAAAAGAAATTCAGGTTTCTTTCACTGTGTTTTGTCAGATGCTTTCTAGGTTAAGTATGGTTGAGACATCTTCCTCTGTGTCTTGGACAAAACAAAGGCATCTTTACCCCAGAATTAAAAGGACACATAAAAACTATCAGTACACTCAGCGGTGAACTGTTCTAGGTATGATTATTGAATGTCCCATATGAAATGATCTGGCTCAGGAACATCATAGATTCAATAGAGTAAGAGGGAGAAGGGAAGACACTACGAAGAGTTGGACTGTGTGCTTTGCCTTCAGCAAAATGTGCAAGTAATTAAATATATTTCCAAGATTCATTTTTTGAGGTATCCATTAAACAGCAATGCCATCTCTGAGAATCTCTGTCCTTTCAATTTTTTTTTGTAACTCTCTTGGTTTCAGATTGGAACATTCAGATCCTGTGTTTAAGAAAATTTCTTACAGAGAATATGAAGTGGATTTTAAAAAAGAAAAACCAACAAATACATTTGCAGGTAAACAGGAATGAAATGTTCTGGATATTTTCATTTGTTGCTTGTTTTAAAGCCAGTGGCAACCTAAGCAAGTTTGTGTTTTTGTGTCCATTATTTGTACATAAACCAAATAGGCACAGGGGATGAGGTCTCTACAGTGCAGGAATGAGGCTTCCAAAGGCCATAGAGAGGTTGGGCTTTCAGAGGATGTGGCTGTCTGCAAATCAGTTGCACCATACATAGCTGTTCCCTTTGTTTTCAGCATCTGATGAGACTTACCACATGCATTTAGATTTGTATGGCACAGCCACAGTGATGACACTGTAAATTCACATGGAAAGAGCCTAAGGCCTGAAGCTAAATATTTACCACATTATTTACAAGAAAAGAGGCTAACAAGCCAAAAGTTGTCTTAGCAGTTTTTTCAGTTGCTTATTTTTGCAACATGGGGAGTACGGATACAAGCTCTTGAAATCTTTTCCAGGAAATGCCTCAAGAAATTTGCAGGGTGGAACTGATTATTTATTTGGATAACATCTGGGGATTGAAAAATCTCTTTGTTCTGTGACTTCTGGCATTCAGAGTGCTACTTAAAATAATGTGTTTCAATGCCTTTCTCTAAACTCTTAAACTATAAAGTGTTTATCTTCTAAAACAATTTATTTAAATTGTATGTGAAAGATTCCTAGAGATTTCCAATGAACCTCGAGATTAATCTTTTGATAAAGTTTCTGTATCTGTAAATAACTTTTTTCCTCTAAATCTACTATTTTCCTGTGATTTTTAAGTGCTGGTTGCCAGATAGATAATTCATAACATTTCTGACTGTGCACTGCAGGCTTTAAGTACCCATATGCCTTTTTATGAGTAAATCTTTGTTGCAGTGTTATTACAGTCTTCTGTTAATTTTGCAACTTGTTCTTTGAGAGCTAATATCTTCTAATGTGGGAGAGAATTCTTTGTTTCACCAAACATACTGTTTTACTAATAATTTCCTCTTTCTTTGTCTTGCATAACTACAGGACTTCTGGGACCAACCCTGCGTGCTGAAGTGGGAGATACTTTAGTAGTTCACCTTAAAAATATGGCTGACAAGCCAGTTAGTATTCATCCCCAAGGCCTAGTTTACAGCAAAAATGAAGAGGGTAAATACTGTAAAAACTCCGTATTTTGCTCATTTTCTTGTAGACTACTGCATGAAATGTTGAGAGGGGTCCAGACCAATGCTTGAGGCTATAACACAAATATCTGTTGATCCTCGATTGCAGCTTCACACCCGTTGTTAGCTCCTTTCTTGTTCATCAGTGTAACGCTATGAGTGTCATATGCACAGTCTCCTGACAGTGCTGATCAGGCTGTTCTGATACTCAGCATTTAATGCTCAGCTTTTGTGGTGTTTTGCTCCATACCCTCATGAGACTAGCAAAAAGAGATTGACCAAATGGACAGTAAAATGTCTGCACCAGCACAAAGTGAGTTTGGTTGCTCATGCTTCTTGGATTGCCTTGCCCTGGGTGCTGAGCCAGAGCTCTGACTCGCAGTTTACAAATTCATGCAAGGCTTTGTTTGTTGTGGGGTACAAAAAGAGTTTTGCAACTCCATCTCATGGAGTTGAACAGAACATCTCATTGGAAGTGATGGGCAGTTCAGTTTGACTCTCTTATTAATTAATGTGCCTTTTGCACCTCGGATTTCAATTCTCTGTCTTCCCTTTATCATATTGCAGATCTGTTGGATATGGCAAGCATAGACATGAGCCATTACTGCACAGTAAGTGGATATGCAGTGTACAAAAGGCCTAAGGCAGCAAGGCAGTGCAAACCCATGCAATGGCTTTATGAGAGACAGAAAGGTGACAGAGAGGGCAGCATTCCTCTGCAGAGCACCAGTGAGCAGAGGCTGAAGTTTCATGCCATCCTAACCCTAGTCAGACTGATGAAGAGCCCAACCTTTTGGCAGTGATGATACTTCTAGGAAATCTTTATAAGAAACAGGATGGTGGTGGAATAGCTGCTTTCCCCATGCTACCCTCAACAATGTGTGAGTGGAATCATGAGTTATCTCTTTGAAGCTAAGTATAAGCAATAAACAAACCAAGCTTTTGGAACTGATTGTAGGAGAATATTCCAGGTCTTTTAATTGCTCTTGCTCTTCATGCCACCCTACTGACTCTTTTCTTGGCAGGCTCCCTGTATGATGACAGAACAACACCTGCAGAAAAACGAGATGATGCTGTACTGCCAGGGCAGGTCTACACATATGTGTGGGATATATCAGAAGAAATTGGTCCACGAGAAGCTGACCTTCCTTGTCTTACTTATGCTTACTATTCTCATGAGAACATGGCAATGGATTTTAACTCTGGTCTGCTTGGAGCACTGCTGATCTGTAAGAAAGGTAATGAAATGCTATAAGACTACTGTAAGGTAATACATTTTCATTTCTTAACAAAGTTAAGGTTGTATGATAATGAGAAAAGATATATTATTTTCTTTTTCACATCTTTACAGGCATTGTAAAACAAATGGTTTTTAACATCATTCTTTTAGATGTTAAAGTTTTTAAATGCTAGCTGTCATGCAGTTCCATCCTATAATTATGGTATGGGCAGAAAACATTAATAAATAGATGCATTTGCCTGTACTGGTTGCATTTCCAGTTGCTTAACTGCTAAATATATGACCTCAAATTTCCTGTCTTAAAATAAATATTTTTTAAAACTTCATTCAAAATGGTTTGGCCATTTCAGAGAATAAGGCAGGAAATAATTGTTTTACCCATTGTCTTTTAAAGGCTGTCTGATCAAGAACCTGGAACATTCTCTCTTGTGTAACAAGGGTTTAAAATTGCAGAACAGTGTGTCTTTTGCTAGTCATTTGAAGACATGGCCAAA
Source organism: Eulacestoma nigropectus (assembly GCA_013397775.1). Taxonomy (NCBI): domain Eukaryota; kingdom Metazoa; phylum Chordata; class Aves; order Passeriformes; genus Eulacestoma; species Eulacestoma nigropectus. Next base: position 189,233 of record VZTE01001949.1, read on the forward strand.
TTTGAGCAGATTATAAGTCTTAAATTGTTTTTGCATGTGATCAGAGACTTCAGATTTTTGCAGTCTGCACCATTGAATTCCATCTCCACTAATAAGAACGTGTCTTGTAGCACTTGTAAATAGCTTATAGATACATATCCCTCGTTTGAGGGACTATTGAAACAACATGCCATCGTGTAAGCTCCTTAAACTACTTAAACTACCGGTCCCTTAAATCCTAAGTTTTTCCAAGTTATATATCCTTCTTGTGGTGAAATTGCTGTGAGTTATTTAGCTTGCTTTAGTTTGAGTCAAAAATTTTGTGTAGACCGTAGACTGCATGGACTTGGACCTCGAAGCTTCCCTGAAAGTAAACAGAACACAGGTTCAATGTGGGTTGCACAAGGACACTCTCCTCACTGATAGATACCCATTTAATTGCAGAACACACCTACTCATATCACCTCAGAGGAGTGGCTTTAGTATTAATTATGTTCCTCCTGAATTTTTTTGATGATTGGTGCTTTTAGTATTATCTAGGACTTGTTATTTTCCTGATTTTCTTGGGTTTTCTTTCTCTGGGTTTCTGTGTATATACACATTTTATGGCATACCGGTTGAGCTAATCTGGGCAAATGCTTTGAAACTACTTCCTTCTCAGGCTTCTCAAATTCATGCACTGTGGGCTTGATTAGGGTATGAATTTGAGATGGACTGGTGTGACCACTGCCTTAAAGACAATTTGAGCACATGTTTCTAGCTAGAGCACAGTCAAACAGCTCACTGTGCATATTTTTAAAATTTCTAAACACAGTTTTGGGCACTGTGTCTGGTAGATGTGCAATGTACCTGTGTATTTGGTCTGCCTGGCATGGAATTAAGTTTCTTCACAGCAGTGCATATGGTGCTGTGTTTTGCATATGTGGCTTATTAGCATTGATAATACACCCACTCATGTTTGAGCTGTTGGTGAACAGTGCTTGCACAGTGTCAAGGCTTTCTCTTTTTTCTGCTCAGACCTCCCCAGATAGTGAGCTGGGGGTGGACAAGAGGTTGGGAGGGGACCCATCTGGACAGATGGAACAAATTGGCCAAAGGGTTATTCTCTACCATTAAGATCATTCTCCAATAAAAACAGGAGGCAGAGGAAGAAGCAGCAATGTGGGGAGAATGAGGGATATTGACTTCCAAGGTGACTGTTTTTGAGACTGACTGGGCATCAGTCAGCTTGTGGGAGATGATGAGTGATTTCTTCTGTGTTGCTTGTTTTTTTTCCCCTCTTTCCTTCACCTTTGAACCATCTTTATTTACCCATGAGTTTTCTCATTTTTGTTCTTCCTGTTCTCTCTCCTGTCCTGTTGGGGACTGGGAGACGTTGAAGTGGGTATTTGGCTGCTGGTTGGAGTCAGCTCCCCACAGTCTGACACATTTAAGCAGTGGTAAGGTTACAAATAGTGGACTTTTGAGTTAAAGCACTGCCCGAATGTTCTTTGCATGACAATTAGATAAATTCCTCTGTTAATCTAAGGCTTCTTTTGTGAAGAAAAATAGAACTTTGTAACTTCTCATAAATAAAAAGGATTATATTAAAGATAGTTTCTTTTACTGCCTCTTTTCTTAAGTAGAATAATCAATAGGTTGCCAAATTTTTAATTCCTGCAATCCAGAGGGACCAGATTATGCTTTGAAAGTAGCAAGTGGAAGTATTTTATGTGAGTGTTCTACAGAAATAATCAATAAAAATCACACCAGTTCTGGACAAGCCACACCATGTGTGGCATGTCCAGAATGAATTCTACCTTTTGACAGAAATTGCATCTGTATCACAAAATCAACCAGGACAGTTTCTTGTAACTGATCCAGTGCAGCAGTGTCTGTTGAAGTCTTTTGTGTGTAAATGTTGTTTGCTGAGTGGTTGGTTTTAAGCTTTTTAGAGGTGCTGATGACCTCAGTGCAGTGCTTGAAAAGGTGCTGTTCACACTGCTGGTGACTCTGCCATCGATCTCCTTGCCTCAGTCTGAAAAGCGAGGGCAGCACCTGATTGTGAACAGAAGGTGTTTGACACTCCCCTTCATTGAGGTGATCTCTGTAACACATTGCCAGAAATTGTCTGAGGCAATTCATTGCATGATGTTTATCTTCTCTGAAATACTTCAGACTTTTGATTTTTTGGATACCCAATCCAATAAGAAATAAATAAATAAATAAATAAGATAAATAAATCAGAATAAAATCAGAAATAAAATCACATTATGAGCATTCTTGAAGCCTTGTTTTGATCAGGCTCAGCCAGTACGTGCTAACAGGTGAAACAAGCTCCTTAAATATACATAAATGCAACTGCATGGATGTGAAATCTGCTTAATTTCTGCTTCAAATTAAGACATGTTGTTTCTCCTTCATAGGAAGTCTAAATGAGGATGGGTCACAGAAACATTTTAACAGGGAATATGTGCTGATGTTTGGTGTGTTTGATGAAAACAAGAGTTGGCAAAGATCAGCATCAATCAAGTACACAATTAATGGCTATAGTGATGGAACGTTACCAGGTACTGTTCAGGCTTATGTGAAATGAAACTAAGATTTATGAACACTGATTACCTTTAGTTGCTTTTCATGCACAAGAATGGGAATGTGAAGAAATGGGATACAGCCTGTTTTAGAATGTGTCTGTGAGCATCTAAATTCTGGAAGAGAAACTGTGCTGCTGAAAGGAAGTCATGCCAAATTACTGAAAGGAGCAATGAGATTACTTCTAAGAAGACTTCTGCTCGAAGAAAAAGATTCCTAACTTAAAATAAAGGACATAATAGGTTCCTCAGTTTTTTTAATAAGCTGATGGTGAGAGAGTGGTTTGATTAAGTGAACTGTTGGTTCTACAGCATATACAACATACTGGGTGAAAAACTTCCTGAAAGTGGAAAGTCAGTTATCATTAAAAGACTCCATTAAGTGAGAAGACTAGGAAGGTGGTAGTGGGGTTATTCTGTTGCTAGTGCTTTTCCCTTGTTCTCCTAAGGAACAACTTTCGTATCTCTCTGCCATCCATTGAGCAAATAAAAAAGGTTGTCTTAAGTGGGGTTTTTTTTAAGCAAATATTGGAGCGTGTAGTTACTGTCACTAGGTACCACATAATTCTTTAGCTTAGATCCTTGCTTTGTTCTTCACCTTTCCTGCCCTGCTTTCCCCTTACTCCCCAAGCAAGGACAGGTCAGCTTTCCAAAAGAAGGCACTGGGTTTTTTTTCCTTTTTTTGCCAGCTCATTGTAAGTCAGTTTTTTGCTTGCAGGTAAGATTAAAACACCTGTCTTCCACTGACATACAGGATTTTGGTATCTGTTCCATTTACATGCTTCTGAAACTTCCTCTTGTTGCAAATATCAATCACAGCAATTTTTTTTGTAATGTTTTTAGTGAAGATTCACTTAAAACCTAGGGTGCATAGGGAATTTGCATGATTTGCCTGTATTCTGAACCCTACCCTCTTGTCTCTTTCAGATTTAGAGGCTTGTGCATATGACAACATTAGCTGGCACTTGATAGGAATGAGTTCCAAGCCAGAAATCTTCTCCATTCATATCAATGGCCAGTCCATGGAGCAAAGACATCGCCGAGTTTCTGCTGTTAACTTGGTGGGAGGAGCCTCAGCCACCGTAAACATGACAGTGACTGAGGAAGGAAGGTGGCTCATATCTTCTCTTGTCCAAAAGCACCTGCAAGGCAAGGAAAAATCTTATTTATTAAGCACCTATAAAGCTGTCCTCCTCTATGTCTCAAATGGCTTCTACTGTTTTGCAATGGTACAGTTAATCTGCTTCAGATGGCTTTGTCTTTTCACTAAGAAACTGCCCAAGAACAGAGCATTCTGTTGGAAGTGCACAATGAACTGAAAGATGTTCTTATCTGCAGCCTTACTGCAGTGTGCACATCATGAAACAACAGTGATTCAATACTCCAGCATCTAAATCTCTGTGAGCTGTTCAGATAAGCACCATTACAAAATGAGTAAGAAACCATCTGTTTCCTGAGAAACTGAGTACTTTCAGCTAAGGGTACTTCAACCTGATGAAAATATTTGCTGTTCATCATTTGGAAGTGGTATCTTTCAGCAATGATCAGAATTCTGTTTTAAAGAATGAGAAAAATATCTCTTATAAGAGCTGGAGATGTGTTTTGGGGGTAAAAAACAGCTGAAGTCGTAAGAGTTCCTCAGATGGGAAATGACTATGTTCCTGTTCCCTTTCAATTAGCTGGAATGCATGGTTACCTCACTGTGAGGGACTGTGGGGACAAAGAAGTGAAGAAGAGTCGTCTCTCCTATAAAGAACGTCTTATGGTCAAAACCTGGGACTATTTCATTGCTGCAGAAGAAGTTACCTGGGATTATGCCCCAAGTATTCCAGACACCCTTGATAGGTAAAATAATACTTTGTCAATATAATAGGGAATGTTACGATGAAATCACAGGATAATTCTGGTTGAAAGAACCTCTTGGTATCCAACAGCAAAGTTGGATCCAGTTGCACTGGATCTTATCCAGTTGCATTTTTGTTGTTTCCAAGTACAGGGACCCCTCAGCTTCTCTTGGCACCTTTGCAACTTCACAGTGAAAAAGTTTTTCCTTGTATCTAATCATCCTTCCCCATGTTGCACCTTGTGTCTCATCTCTTCACCGTGCAGCTTTGAGAAGCATCTGGTCCTGCTTTCTCTATAATATCCATTTGATAGTTAAAGATAAGATGCTCCCTTAGCTGTCTTTGCATGACTGAATAAACTGGAATTTTGCTTCTATGCCAAGTGCTCTGGCGCCCTGATCACCATGGTGGCCCTTCACTGCACTCTCACCAGTGTCAGTGACTTTCTTTGCTGAGAAGCTCGAAAGTGGACACCTTCTCACAGGGCGCCCAAAATAGGAAAATGACTTAGGAATTTTCCAAAGTAGCATACAAGCCTAATTTCTGAAATACTTTTCAGCATCAATTCTGCTGAAATAAACAATCCTTAAGAGGAAGGGAAAAGGAGGGAGGGAATATTTCTGGAGATTAAAAGTTTTTAAAAGTTCAGTACAATAAAGTGTTTAGGGAACAGGAGAAAGATCTCTCTATAAATGACCTCTGCATGGTACCAATATAGCTGGAGTACAAGTCATAATAAGTAAGCATATTGGGCTATTTTGTTCAACTGAAGATAAATAGAAGGAATTCTGTAACATACTTGATGTCATAGTATACAGTGCTATCAGTGCACTGTGGGGTTAAATTTGCAATCTCTCAGTTCTGCAGTGCTATTTGTGCCTTTATGAGCCTTTACAAACTGACATTCATAAGAACCTTTAAGGATTTAAGCAGAACAAAACAAATTCCTTATACTGTAAGGGTTATAGTTTCATATACCTCCTGAGAAATAGAGTGTTTGCACAACTCCTTCTCCTTTGGCATGATTTGCTTCCCTTATGTGCTCTTGAACTGCATGGAGCAAATTTTTGTGTCTTTCCTGCCAGTCACACTGCCTTACTTAACCACCTCAGTGCTCTGATTTTTCGTCTTTTGTTCAAAACTGCAGAATTTATGCCTGTTCAGTAACGTTTTTTGAAGTGCAAGTGACAACAAACATGTTGCTTTGTATGAATTCCCAGTATTTATCCTAGTTTTGCTCTCAGCATTAACAATTTTAGTTTTTGAAACCTCAGTGTAACACTATTTACTGTGTGGTACCTGATTGGGATTGTGTTCCTATTTCTCCTGGAGTCTTTGCTACTGTAATCAAATTGGTTTTTTTTCTCTATGCTCAACTATGCCTTTGAAAAAGGAGAATATTGATTTCTGTCTTACCTTGAAAGTGTATCTGCTGCTTCAGTTTGTTTCTTTCTTGCATGTACACTGTTAAATTAAATGTAAATTCTGATATTAATTGGTCATATGTAATACCAAAACACAAGTAGTGGTCCAAGATTCTTCTTACCTAATTTAGGTTAGAATTTGGGATGAAAAGCATTAGGTTAGTTTAGGGTTTGAATTTTTTTTTCAAGCAGTGAGATTTCTACCAATTGTTTGAATACTAGTTTTGTATTTTAACAGATTCCACTATTCAAGTTTTGTTGATCACTTTTCTTTTCCTTTATTTTTAAGACACTATAAATCACAACACTTGGACAACTTCTCAAATCTCATAGGGAAAAGGTATAAAAAGGCTATTTTTAGGCAATATACTGACGCCAGCTTCACTAAACGCCTGGAAAATCCTCGTCCCAAGGAAACTGGAATCTTGGGCCCTATTATCAGAGCTCAACTCAATGATAAGGTCAAAGTAAGTAACATAAATACAGAAATTATTTATACTATAGCATGATTTTCATTGAGGCAGAGATACAAAATAACTAGTTTGAGTTGTGCTGTCTGTCAAAAATGTTGTAAATGTTGGCCCTGTTAAAAGGTATGATCACAAGTTACAGTGTTTAGCTTGCATTTTTCAGCATTCCCTCTATAGTTTCCCATGACTGTGCTTTATTTTACAGTATAAACATGCTTCAGTCACACTCTGTAAAATATATGTTGACACTGGTTCAAAATGGGGAAAAAAAACCCCTAGACCTGCGTGGCCTTTCTGGGAGGATGTAGATGTGAGGCTGAACTTCATGAACCCCTCGTTTCTTATGTGGATTTTTTTTTTTTTGGCTGTTTTAGACAATGGTACTCAGTTTCCATAATCAAGTGTTCTTTCATGATGTTATACCATGAAACTACAAAACATTTGCATTACAAGCTTGTGCTGCTGCAACATCCACTTGTCTTTCTGTTGTCATTTAGTGATGCATCACAAAGTTCCATGACCTGTAACTTCTGTAATTACCACTATGACTCTATGGCTCTGAATTTGGGTTTAGTAGGTTCCTTTTTTTCTTTTCTCTCTCTCTTTTTATTTTTTTAATCCTGATTTTATCCAGAATAGGCAGGACATTTTGCCTTTTCCTTACATATCCTCTCTGAGTCTTAGAATCTGGGACAAGGTTTGGTTTTAAATTTGTTTTCTCCTGTATTGAAGGTTCTTAAGAACTTCAGTCAGTAACTTCATATTTCCAGAGATAGTCTGTGCCTAGTAGCTGGAAGAACAAGTGTTCTTTTTAGACCTTCGGGGCACAGGTGTAAGCAGCTGAACTTCACTCAATGGGCTCTAAAAAGTCCAGCAGAATGGTACCATCATTTATTTGGGTTTATATATCAGACATCATTTTGCCTTTCTGGCACTTTCTGGGCTAAACCCAGGCACATTCTACTGTAGTGGAAACTTTGTTATATATTCAGACAAGGATTTGTTGAGTCCTAATTTTTTTTTTTTCATTTGCCTATTGATACAGATTGTATTTAAAAATAAGGCCAGTCGACCATACAGCATTTATTTCCATGGAGTGACACTTGCAAAGAATGCAGAAGGAGCTGATTATCCTCTGGATCCCACAAGTAAAAAATTTGTGAAATATGTTTTTGCATATCACTAACTGTTGCGGATGGTTTCATTGCTTTGAAGGAAGTGCTGTGGCTGGGAATGTGCATGGCTAGGAGACCTCAGTTCTGTGCTCTGCCTCTGCTTACCTGTTGTGTTGCCTTATAGAGAAACCAAGGTATTATCTGCAAAGCAGAGACAAATACCCTCTTTATGTTGTCTTAGTTTTCTGTTCTTGTTTGTGATTTTAGAGAGACAAAAGTTCTTGCTGAACTTCGGTTATCTCAAGGTAGCTTTTAATGGCCTAACTGCACCAATGTCATTAGAAGGTGCAGCTTGATATTAAAATCTGGCTCTGAGTTTGTATCATTACTGTTCTTGTTTTTCCTTAGGCAATGGCACCCAGAGTAGAGGAGTTGAACCAGGGGAGACATACACTTATGAGTGGAAAATTGCTAAAACAGACCAACCCACTGCACAGGATGCACAATGTATTACAAGGCTGTATCATAGTGCTGTAAATACTGAGAGAGATATAGCCTCTGGACTGATCGGCCCACTTCTGATTTGTAAAAGTGAAGCACTGACGCAAAAGGGTGTGCAGGTAACTTGTTTGGGCAGATTTCATCAAATAATGTTATTTGATCTACACTGAATTTAGTTTTGCTTCCTTTAGAGAACTGTTCTGTAAAGAGCAGTTAAACCAATAGGCTCCTGAAGAAACAGTCCTCTGACTGTCCACAGCAGTAAAGGAATTACGTTCTGTGTTTCTTAGCAAGAGCTAAGAAAGGTTAACAAAAGGTCAGCCTGACTTGGAAGTCTATATCTAGATTTGATAATAAATTTTCCTGCTGCTGTTGTGTTTTCATACTCAGAAGACATTCAGATCTGACCTGGTCCCTTTCTGTAACAGAGACAACAGCATCTGACAATCTCAGGCACAATGAATCTAGAACAACCAAAACAGCGTGGGAGGGTTCTGGGAGAAGGCTTCTCTTTACCAGTTACTGAAATCTTGTTTGGCAAAGACTTAAGCATCACTTGGGAGAAAAAAAACCTGTCATTAGCTTATACTCGGGTCAAACCAGAAGTCTGGTCCTGTTACAGAGAGCCTAGTCATAAACCATCTGTGTATTAGCATTGCTAGAGGCTTGCTCAGTGTTCCACCAACAGGTTGGTTGCAGTAGTACGATTGAAGTCTGGAGCCTGTTCTCCCTACCCCTCAGCCTTTGGATCGCACTTACCAGGACTCTGGAGAAGCCTATGTTGCTTACATAGTAAGAAAGAGATTGTAGGATGGAGTTCTTAATGCATGTGTCTGCTGATAAAATGTAACTGCTGTGTTGGTTGTGTTTCAGAAAAAGGCAGATGAGGAGCAGCAGGCAGTGTTTGCTGTGTTCGATGAAAATAAGAGCTGGTACCTGGAGGATAACATCGAGGAGTACTGCAGCAACCCAGCCACTGTTAAAAGGGATGATCCCAAGTTCTATAACTCGAACATAATGCACAGTGAGTGGCATACCAAGATGAATAATATGAAAGCTTATATGAACCTGAGCACTCAGTGATAGCTTGTTCTCAGAAGTACGTGTGATCAGGGATTCCTCCAGAGAGTCAGTGAACTTCTAACTGTGCCAGGTGGCATGGGACAGAAATTGGCAATATCATAGAATTAAAAAGGTTGGAAAAGACCTTCAAGATCAAGTCCAGCCTCTGACCTAATACCACCATGTCCACTAGAACATATCTGAGAGTGCTACGTTCATTTGTTTTTTGAACACTTCCAAAGATAACTCTGACACTTCCTTTGGAAGCCTGTTCCAATGGTTAAACACTCAGTGAAGAAATTTTTCCTAATATCCAACCTGAACCTCTCCTGGTGCAACTTGAGGCCATTTCCCCTTGTTTTATTGCTAGCTGCCAGGGAGAAGAGGCCTACCCACAACTTGCCACTAGTAGCCAGGCTAGCTTTGGACCCTGAAGCAAAGGCAAGGGTTTACTAAATTTTGATGCAGCATCCTGCTGCCTTAGATACAATATTTCCAGAGATGGAATCTCCATCAGGACTACCGTGGTTTCAGCCCTGTGCCAGTCACTTTCCAGGTGCAAACATGAGTCCAGTTCAGTGGACTGACATCAAAGACCAGGAAGTTTTAAAATAAAAATACTGAAGCCACTTTTACTTTTCTTTTAGCAATAAATGGCTATGTGTCTGACAGCAGTGAAATCCTTGGATTTTGCCGAGATACTGTGGTTCAGTGGCACTTCTCCAGTGTTGGCACTCATGATGAAGTTGTCTCTGTTCGCCTTTCTGGACACTCTTTTCTGTATCACGGGAAATACGAAGATACACTGAGCCTTTTCCCAATGAGTGGAGAGTCGGTCACAGTGGAAATGGACAATGGCGGTAAGTGTTTGACAGCTCTTCTAAGACATTATTTAATCTTTAGTCTATAAGGACTTACCTAAACAAGAAAGAAAACTCTTTTGATAAACACAGTGCTGGAAAACATTGACTCATTCTCCAGTGCAAGCAATATGTATGGAGTCTTGCTGGCTACACCAGCTTAGCATAACTGTATACTGTACTAAGGCTCTTTTTGTTGGTCATCTTGTAGTTTAGTTTTTTTCACTTCACAATTAATATTGGGGTTAGTAATGATAATTTTAAGGCAAGATTCTTCTTGGAAACAATCCAGTATCAGTTCCATAGTATGATTCCCAGATTTGCCACATTCTTGTCCTGAGCAGGCTAAAATGGGCTGAAACTGTCAAATTCTGCTGGTCATTACTGGGCAAAATGACTATACCTCGCCTTAGGCTTGTGGTCATTCAGCAGCAGCAAAGTCTGCCTGCTTGAACCACGTCACTGGTCCATCGGATACATCCCAATGTCTAACTAGGATTAACACTGTGTCTTGAAAAGGGGGCATTAGAACCCATGTAGTCCACATTTAAGGCATTACTTCCAAAAGGGCAGATTCTTCATCATTGAAGTTTGTGCATTTTGAGTGATCATTCTAAAATCCCACAAGGTTTAAGTATCTTTATCCCATTTTAAATAAATATCTTTTTAATATATTTTATGTATTTAAATAACAAATTCTCTGTGTTCTCAAAGCTTGTTTTCTGTGATTGCACAGCATCAAGACCTTAAAAATGTTTAAGTGGCTTTTATTGCTCAAGACTAAGGAATCATTAAAACTCTGTTAGACTTTATGGAAATGTCCCCAGTAATAAAGCTGTGCTTCTGCTTGATTTTGGTATGCAATCTATTCTTTCCATCTGGGACATGTTTTCTTTAATAAATTTGGTGTTGTTAGAAATCAGGAAAGCTGTGCAGGTCACTTCAAGCTGATCAATATAGGAAGGATTGTAGGTGACCTTTTAATAAAAAAGATTGTTTCTCAAGGTGTGTTAATTCTGTCTATTCTGTCATTTTTGCTAGTTCCAAAAGCAAGCTGTAACAAGCAAAGAACTTGCTTTGATGTTGTTTAGGGAAACAGATTTTATTTTCTTCTCTGAATATCCTAGTTTCCAATAGAGAACTTACCTTCTGACTAGGTTTTAGAGGAATTATTAAAACCTTTAAATTAATCTGAGATGCCTCAGATTGGCAGCTTAATATTTTGTGTCCGGTTGGAAATTCAAATTGCTTTATTCTTATTTTACTTACTAAACATCATTCATTATTCCTTCAAAAGCTTTTAAAATACTGTGTTTGTCAGATGTTTGCCAACATTGCCTCAGAGCGGATTTGTTCTGCTCAGAATGTTCTATCTGTGTAGCAGTGCATACACCAGTAAGGACAGGATAAAATTAAAACTTTATCTTGAGAGGTCTCAATCTTAGATCCAGATCTAAACATAGGATCCTTTAATTTGTTTCTTTCTTTTTTATATCCATTTCTTTCACAGGTTATTTTTGGATTCAGCTTCTAGTTACAGCTTAATCTATGGAGAAGAATTCCATCTCCTAGATGTATTTATTTATATGTACTCTTGTTTATTTACATTTAATAATTATTTTTCATTGCAATGAGAGCTCGTGAATATCCCGGATGAAGATCAGCAGTCTGCTATAGCAAGTGCTATAGAAGCAACCCCAACAATTTGCCTTGGCCACTTACATGATAGACAATGTCCACTCTCATAACACTTTTATTTCAATTGCAGGTACTTGGCTTTTGGCATCCTGGGGCACCCCAGAGATGAGTTATGGCATGAGGCTGAGATTCAGGGATGCCAAATGTGACTACGAGGAAGACGAAACATTTGATGTTGTGGATTTAACTCCCACCAAGACTGAAAGAAAGGCTGTTTCCACCTCAGCTGAGGAAGATGTGCAAGAAACAGAGGAAGACAAGGAGGAATCGGATTATCAGGATTACCTGGCTTCTTTATACTCCGTCCGAAGCTCAAGAAAGTCAGCAGGTGACGAAGAAAAAGAAAATCTTACAGCACTGGCCTGGGATCAGTATGAAGGCACTGATGCCACGAGTTCTGAGGTGGCAGCTGGCTCAGGTCTGGCAGCTATAAATAGTAATGGAACAACAAACAACTCTAAGTTCTTAGAAACTCATATCGCTCCTCTTCCCCCAGTCAAGGCCGAAACATTCCAGTCAAATCACACATCAATCACAGCAGAAGAGGATTTATTTTTAGCTACCACAAGTGATGGAGAGGCTGACTTGGTATTTGAGAATAGAAGTCGAAGCAACTATGAAATAGCTCACAGTAACATGTCTGCAGGTGAACACTTGCTGAGCAATGGGGAAGGCCCAGTGAATGTTGCAGAAGAGCTTCCAACTGGTGGAAAGGACAGTACATTTTTTCCAGAAAAACATCAAGAGGAAAGCACAGGAAGAGGAAATTATACCACTAACAGGAAAAGGAAAAGGCGAAGCTCACTGGCCATTAAGTTTTACTCTGTTCAAAAGATGCATGCCCTTCTAAATCATGTCCAAAATAAAAATGTCTCATTTTCTGACAAGGCCAATGTACCTCCTTCTGTGCATCATACAGAGAACACATCCCATGAAGCCATGGTGGGAACTGGCCAGCTGCCAAATGAATATGATGATGAACTGGAAGAAGAGGGAAAGAAGATGGAAAATGCCGTACACGCAGTTAACTCAACACTGGATTTGGACCTCATAGTAGGAGATGGGTCTAATGCATCCAGCCTTTCTGAACCCAGGATATCCAAAGATAAACCAGCAGATGTTTTTTCTTTAGAACACACATTAGACAATACAAGCCCTGCTGTGGTGAAGAATTTACTAGAAGCATCATTGCTTGGGGCTGGGAAATACTCATCTAAAATGACTAGTGAGGAATGGAATTTGGTGTCTGCAAAGAGAAATCTGGCATTAGAGGCAAGCTTAGATAAATCTGCTGGTGGTAAGTTACATCATCATGACAGAAACAGTACAGCATCCATAAATAAGGAGGATATGAAGTATCAAGGGTTCTCACATCTATTGGGGGAAAACCAGAAAGGGAACCACATGCACCTGACTCAGAAAGGAAAGGAGGGAAACAACAATACCATGAGTACATCTGGCACCTTCATCAAGATCCGGAGGAAAAAGAAGGAAGATCCAAAAATTACCTACTTGCTGAGCCCAAGGAGTAGAAACCCTAAAAACCCCAGAAATTCTGTGGCAGGGTTTGGCCACGCGTTGTTTCCGGGTGGGACGGACACCACCGAGGCACCCAGTGAGGTCAGCCAGAGGGCAGATCTGAGCAGGGCTAGGCATGGAGAGTCACTAAACAACACCCTCACCCCGCGGCAGTTTAGGCCATCCATCACAATTGGGCTTCCCCGAGAAGATGGAGACTACGAATATGTGATAGGAGAAACCTACAGTGACGAAAGCTCCGGTGGAGAATACGAGTACCATTATGTGAGCTTTGATGACCCCTACATGACAGACCCCAAGGTGAACATCAGCAGGCAGCGTAACCCTGATGACATTGCTGAGCACTACCTGCGCAGCAGAGGCAATGAGAGGAGATACTACATCGCAGCTAAAGAGGTCTGCTGGAACTATGCAGGATATAAGAAGAGGTTTGCCTAAATCTTTTGCTTTCATTTGGCACACCATCCTGACACCTCCTTTGCAGAATGTTGATTCGCATGCTGATAAACTTAAAATCATCTGTAATGCGCCATGTGATATCCAACGTTTCAGTGGCAGAACCGTAAGAATTTTCCACAGGAGACTCACACCCCTTAGAAATGTCAGCGTGAGATTACTATAATCAAGGACAACATAGCTAAGAAGTCTTTTTTTTCCTTAATCCCCTTTTGTAGACGCATTACAAACAGTCTTTAATACATCAGTTAGAAAACTCACTGTAAGAGGTCAAGAGGGAATCTTGCAGCTTATTTTTTATACTTGAATGACCTGTTTTACTTTGTCCTTCATTTCTTGGAGGAAATGTCCTCCAAGACAGAAACAGGACAGAAACCTCCTTGTGCAAAGTCCTTCCAGGAATTTAATGGACTAAGTGATGGAATCTAGAATGGGATGTGCTTATAGGCAGATGAAATCTGTTTCTAGCACTAGCAAGAAATGGTTCTGGTGTCTCACTTCTCTGTTGGAAAAGGCATGATAGCACTTTCCAACTTCACAAGGCTGCAGTATTGAAAAGGATATGAAAGCTGCAAAGTGATTAACCACACTGGTGACTGCCTTATACTAAAAGTAAAATCAAAGCTGCATGAAGTATTGCATCGTTGCTCCTGCTATTTAGAGAAATCAGAAGGTGACTGGATCACAAACTCTAATGTTGAGGGATTTTCTTACATTTTGACAGGGAAGACTGGCCACTATGCCACAGCAAAGAATATATGAGAATATACTGAGAGAAACACTGTACTAAAAATTCACTCTCTTAACTGATACAGGTTAGGATCAGTGCTCACCCAACAAGGCAGAGAATCCCTTGTCACTTTTCATTAAAAAGCTGAACCAAAACTTGCAAAACTTCGGATTTTTATCAAAAGCAGCCAAAACGGGAGCAAGATAATTTTCATTATGCAAAATGAATCTCCAAACAGTTTATTTCTCAAACTGAATTTCCATTTTATTTGATGGAAATAAAAATAAAACTTTTTCAGTATTGTCCAGGTTTACTCCTGCCTCATCTCATATAGATGGCACTTGCAAAAATAGCAGAAACAAGACAGTTTCTTTGGGCACTTGCAAAAGCAAGAATTTTTTATGCGTAGACCTCTATATAAATCTCTCCAGAGACATTCATCCTCAGCTGATGTGAGCTGTAGAGTTCCAGTGAATTTAACACAGCCCATGGCATATCCTGTGTTGGTGTGTTGAAGAGCTAAAAACCAGCCTTTCTCCTATGTAGCTTAGGTTGAATTCCTGGTTTTTGTAGAATTGATAATAAAGCAAGGTTTGTAGGGAATTATAATAGCATTTCAGTGCTTCTATTTAAGATCTGAACAACAGTTTGAATGTCTAAAAGCTTATTTTACCATACCAGCTCTGTGATGCAAAATGCAGATATAATCAGATGTAAAGATCCGTGAGACAGTAGAGTGTAGGTAATAGGCTCACTACACTGAGCCAAGATCCAATTCAGGCTATTAAGGCTAAGAAAAAAAGGAAAATAGAGCTCAGATGGGTTTTGAGAGACTCGTTGGAGCTTTTCAGTGATAATTGACCAAATGGTTGAGGGATCTCATATCCAGCTGTAGAACTAGAATTGCTTAAACATTGCACACCATGATTTTCAGAATCATCTGACACTCGTTCTGTGGAATCATAGAAGGTTGGAAGATACCTTTAAGACCATCGAGTCCAACCTTTAACCCAGCACTGCCAGGTTCATCACTAAACCATGTCCCTCAGCACCACATCCACGTATCTTCTAAACAGTTCCGGAGACCAAGACTCAACCACTTCCCTGGGCAACCCTTTTAGTAAAGAAATTTTTCCTAATATCCAATCTAAACCTTCCCTGACACAGTTTGAAGCCATTTGAGTGTTTATTCTTTATATTCACAGAATTCTAAAATGTTTCTGCTCTATGAGTTCTCAGGTTTCATCAAAGCTGTTATTCCTGATTCACTGTGTGGGATTTTAATTGGGGTTTTCCTTTCAGTACGGTGAGGAGTGACAAAACCTGTAAAAATGGCGCCAGACGTAAGGTGATTTTCCAGAGCTATACAGACAGTACCTTTTCGACTCTTCAGGATGAAGATGAATACACAGAACATCTTGGCATCCTGGGACCAGTTATCCGAGCTGAAGTGGACGATGTTATCCTAGTAGGTCAATGTTTTGATTGTGAGGGCAGGATAAGATTCTGACAGTGATCTTGGAGTATGACAGAATGGATCTAAAAATGCCACAAATTTTTAAAAGATGATGAAGGGGAAACAGTTTTCAAAGCTTGAAACTGCACTGTGGACATGGGAGCACTGTGATGTGTTTCAAAGAAATCTTTTTTCTCTCCTGTCCACAGCAAATTAAATCTGTTTTTCTTTCTTATGTTTCCCAACATTAAATACTGGCTTGTTGGTCTAATGTAAAATAAGATTTAGGTTTAATGTTAATGAAAAATGAGTTTTCTAAACTCAGAAATTAGTACATTTATGTTCAAGATTAATATATACTTTTTGGAAAAACAGATCATTTCCTCTAAAAAGTTTTGCTATGTAAATGTGTGGGATTGTATTAGAACTATGAACAAGGATGAAGAGGAACCATATCCTTGGTATGGTATATACCATATTGTGATATATTTGCATTAGGAAGCACACTGCTGTAGAATTTCCCTTCTCTCATCCTTCTTCATCCAGTCTTCCAAAGCACAGGGATGTACTTAGGAAGAATAGATCTCAGTGCTTTCTGCTTATTTCAGTAGGAGTGGTGTGCAATAGGAACACGCTGAGCTACGTTTAAATCCTGAGTAAGAAAAGAAAAAGATTTTATAGCTTGGGAGTGTCGTTCTCTAAGGAGAGGTAAATATGTAATCCCACTACATATTTACCTATGTAAATTTAACTACTGTGATGTTTCTCTGGAACGAGTGGGAAGACTGATTTCAGCAAGAATGATACATACAGAGGTCTAGAGTTACTATATTGTAATGACTGTAGCAAAGCATAAGAGGTAGAAACTCCCCATTTCCCTGCTGGCAGTAACTAAGCAGCTCCACGTATGAGGGGCAGCAGTAAATGTCCTGGGAGCCTAGACTTGGTGGAAGACAGGAGCTGGACTTGTGCTTTCTGATTTTTCATTAACTACCTGCATCAACTCTGCATGGAGATGTCAAAAGCTCTCTGCTGGCTTTTCCATGTACAGCATAGCCTGTAATCTTTATACGAATCTTCACCCTAGTTTGAGGTCATGGGAATGTAACGTGTGGCGACTTTGGTTTAAGCCTGAGTTTGCTGAACAGAAACTATTTTATTTTTTTTAGGTTCATTTTAAGAATCTGGCATCCAGACCATATTCCCTCCATGCCCATGGAGTCTTCTATGAAAAGTCCTCTGAGGGAAGCATTTATGATGATGAATCTACTGCATGGTTTAAGGAAGATGATGAAGTTCAGCCCAATAACAGCTACATATACGTATGGTATGCCAACAGGCGATCAGGCCCTATGCAGTCAGGGGCAGCTTGTCGGTCCTGGATCTACTATTCTGATTTAAACATGGTAAGAGAATGACAGTAGAAGTGGTGGCGTTGCTGGGGTTGATCACAGAATCATAGAAACACTTGTGTAGGAAGGCATCACTAGAGTTCATCCAGTCCACCACTGCATCTCAAGCAGGGTCGGCTGGAGTAGTTTGTCCAGGACCATGTTCAGTTGGGGTTTGAATATCTCCAAATGATGTATGGCTGTAGAAATGCAAGCTGCAGAACACATTTTTGGATAGCTGTCCTTTCTTTTGGGCTCGATGTTACCACCTGACATTTAATCTCTTGCACTCAGTTAAAGCAGGACATAAGCTATGGAAGAATTTGAATTGAGCAACTGTAGTAGACTGATCAGAGGAGAGTAAAGATAGAAGGGAACCGTAATTCTGGGACCTGCTTTAGATTTTTAGGGCCTGATGCATTCTTGCAGAATGCTATGGGGTTTTTTTTGCATCTTTTGGGAAATCCACTTTTACCTCTAATATGAGTTTATTACCTTCTAGGAGAAAGACATTCAGTCTGGTTTGATTGGGCCAATACTGATCTGTGATAAAGGAGCCTTCAGCAAATCAAACAGCAGCAGGATATCTACCAGAGACTTTTTCTTGCTTTTTATGGTCTTTGATGAAGAGAAAAGCTGGTACTTTGACAAACATTCTGGAAGGCCTTGTAATGAGAAGACACAAGAAATGCAGCAATGCCACAAATTCTATGGTACTTTTTTCATTTTGCCAAGTATCCAGTTTATTGGGGTAGAGGGAAAGATGTCGGGAGGTATCTCACCTCACAATCCTTTTCAACATGCATAAATCCCACACATTAGTTATGTGGATTTTTTTGTAGTTATCCATTCTACCCATAATAGTCATGGGTTTGCAGTTAAAAATTAGCAATGACTGGAAATTTGCTATTAAAATGAAGAAAGGACATATTAGACTGAAACTTTGAACAGAAAACTTCTCTCTTGCATTCACATACATATTCCCTCCCATATTAAAAGAAAAAAAGGAAAAAAGAAACAAAAAAAATATTGTTTGCAGTAAGAAGCTAGTAGCTTGACAACTTTTTGCAAGAAATCTAAAAATATTTTAATAATTTGACACATCAGGTCGTTCTATTGAGGAATTTGAAGCAGCTGTATAACAGCTCTGTGGATATAGAGGTATATATAGAGCCAGTTGTGACTGTGTGCCTGTGGAAATGGGAGCTGCAGAAAGTGTTTTGAATAGCTGTCCTTTCTTTTGGGCCTGATATTCCCATCTTACATTTAAATCTTTTTGTTCTCCTCGCTGCCATGTGTTGCCAGCAAGCTGTGCTCAAATCTTCTGGTGAGGTCCCTGGATTTTCTGAATTGATGTACATAGACCATAAAGTGTGTTGCACTTTAAATTGGAAAAAACAATGTTTTTCCCAAGCGCATTACTTCATTAAATATTTTGTCAATTTCAATAATTACATTCTAGCACTTTACGACCAGTTTTGTGAGCCGTTTTCCTGACTAACAATCTTTTTTTTTCAGCCATCAATGGGATTACCTACAATTTGCAAGGCTTGAGGATGTATGAGGGTGAAACAGTCCGATGGCACTTGCTGAATATGGGTGGGCCAAAAGACATTCATGTTGTTCATTTTCATGGACAGACTTTCATAGAACAAGGAGAGCCAGAGCACCAGCTTGGTACATGCACTCTCCTCCCAGGTAAGCATCAGAGCAGAATAAGTTCTGAGGAGTGACCATTGCAATCTGTCATCGTCATACCAATGTAAAGGTCTCCATATGGTGAGAGTTTGGGGGTTTTAATGTCAGGGTAAGTGTGATACAGAACAGAAAGAACAACTGTGAGCCCTAGGAGAATTCTTATGCCCAGGGAGAAAGAAAATAGGCTATAAGTATTCATTAGAGTACAGGATGAATTCCTTTGCCCATCACTCTCAGCAGTGCCAGTGTGCAATAACAGTGCTTATGGAGCCTGTAATTCCAGCTACAAGAGTTCAAGAAACATAAGGACAACAAGGAGATCAAAATAATAGGATTTGCTTCAAATAATAGGAGTTTATTTTAGTTAACATTAGGGGTAGTTTATTCACTATTTTATTTCATTTTTAAGGTAGTGCTTTTCACTGTGAAATCTCCATATTTTTGTTTAAATGGGAACCAGAATTAGCTGGAGTTACCTGAAGAATTGTCTGCAGTAACTAGAAATGTAAGAAAAGCAATGAGAACATGTCCTATATTTTCTAAAAAGTGCAGCAAGCAACTGAAACCACATCTGCTTGCTGCTCAATCCTTGGCACTCCTGGGGCATGCAGAAAGTGAGGGGAGGGCCCATACATCTGATTTTCCCACCTCTACGTTTGGCTTCTTTACATCCATCCTTTTCATTACTTGAACAACATACTGGCACAGCAGGAGTAAGAATTATAACCAGCACCACAGAATTAACATCCCTGCATTATGTAATAAACACTGTTCACCACACTGTTCAGCACTGTAGTTAATGTGCAGACATCTGTTGTTACATACAGGCATCCAAGGTTTTGTACTTTGCACCATCAGCAAAGGTTGGGTTTTGATCTGGCCACTTGATTCCCATCTCAGTCTCCAGCTAGAACTAGCTTGCTAATAAAAAAATCATTGAAATGGTGGAAGTTACTGCTCTTGCTGCAGTGTGTATCTAAATTTTCTGGATTAGGTCATAGGAAGATCTTTGTTATAAAATTCAGCCTTGCTGACATCAGCCTTGTAATGCCAATGTTGCTGACACGTTTCTCTTCCTTTTTTCCAGGCTCATTTAGAACAATTGAAATGAAACCACAGAGACCTGGCTGGTGGCTTTTAGACACTGAAGTGGGGGAATACCAGCAAGCAGGAATGCAGGCATCCTATTTGGTTATAGAGAAAGGTATGAACTACAGTGGTTTTTGGCTGGGAAAGTCAAGCTGTGAAGACTTTTCTACCCTTTCAGGATCACTGAAAATAAATTTGGGAGATTTTTCTGCAAAAAAAAAGACATAGGAAATCACCTGTATTCAAGGACATGGTGGAGTGGTTACTGTAAATTTGTTGTGGAAGAAAAAATTTTTAGCTTCCAGCAATGCTAGCTTTGAATTATTTAGCATACTACCTTTATTCCTTTAGCATGCTAGCATTGAATTTGAGGTTTCCCTACAGTGACCAGTGGATTAATCTGTTGAGAGAAATTGCAGAGATTAATTTAGACTTCTCTGTGAAGGGAGTGGTGTTATAGAATTGCTAGGAATTGTTCTGAGTCATGTTGTCTTAGATTTCAGCAGAATATATATTGGAATAGTCCTCATTTTCTTTAACAACAAACTTACTGTGCTCCCTTTAGAGTGCAGGATTCCAATGGGTCTGGCAAGTGGAGTTATACTCGATTCGCAGATCGATGCTTCACATCACATAGGTGAGTTTATCCTTGAAAAGGTCCGTGCATGTCCCTGAACACCCCCAGCAAAGTGTTGCAGTTATGTATTCTTTGGGCATCTCCTATGTCTTTCAAGATCAGTTCAGCAGTGGATCAGCTGTCAGGCTAAAAATCTCTCCAATGCTGCAAGCAGTGACTGGGAGCCGTCATCGTGGTATTTTATAATTGTCACAGGTCTGCTATCAGTATCACAAGCTTGTAAAACTTAATTTTTTGTGAGTTTGATTTTCTTTCTTTCATTCCTGAGAGAGTTCTATGAAGGCTTGAAAGCTGTATATATAAATATATATATTCTATACCAGTTTTTAACTTGCGAACCTTGTTTTGCAGAGAGGAGCTCTCTTCCATGAATGTAGAGCACATTTTGTGTCTGATCCTGCTGGGGGCCAAAACTTGTTTAGCAAACTCTAGACCTTGGTTCCAAATTAGCAGACAGTATGTTACATAAAAGGCTGTTATTTTTTGTCATTCTGCCAACTCTAAAGCTTTGCAGAGTACAGGTGACTTTCAGTTGCTGACCATGTCCAAATTATCCTATACTATAGTTTTAGAGTCTCTTCTTGGTTTTTTTTCCTTTTTTTTTTATCCTTTGGATGGGGGAGGGGAGTGGGAAATGAAGCACTCAAGGCTAATTACAGACTCAATTTATGTTTTTTCAATGCCTCTTAAAATTCTTGCTTTATTCCTATTTCCTCCCTAGACTATTGGGAACCTAAGTTAGCCCGATTAAACAATTATGGAACATACAATGCATGGAGTACTATAGTGGAGGAAGAACTCCCTTGGATCCAGGTATGGTATAACATCATTGAGTTATGATTTTCCTACAGCTTATTTTAGAAGGTCAAGCTGCTCTTGTCACTGAGAGGACTACTGGAGGAAACTGAAAAGATGTGGCAAGACTGGTGATGCCGTAAACTGTTCTTCTTCCCTGGGGTAACCCAGTCTCTGCTGCTGTTGAGGCTCATTGACTGGACAGTTACCCTCACAATTTAGATTGTATCCATTTTGTAGGCAAATTGAATCATTCTTTCTACTACTTTCTTTTTCCTTTGTCTACCTAACACTACATATCTATATGTATGTGTTTCTTGAGTGATCATTTAAAGTGTAATATCCTCAAGCTTTGCTTCAGGTAGTTTTTTGCTTGGTTTATATGCTGCTGTGTCCCTCTTGACACAGCTCAGTTGGCTTCACAGGGAAACTAAGCTTATAATTATGACTACAAGCACTATATCATTCAGTCACCTCACTTCTGTGTTTTTTTCCATCCCAGTGACTTTTGCACCACATAGCCAATTTGCACCCAAATTTAGGGAGGATAGTTGATTTCCTATAAACCTCATTAAAATTGGTTGGAAGACAAGAAAGACTCAAGTTCAGCAGGTGGCTGTTGTGTTTGGCTTGCTAACATTTGACATACTAGCAAGTTAGTGGAAGTGAAGTAGGGCGAGAAGGTTGGGAGATCTGATGTGGAACTGGAAATAATATTGGGAAGAGAAAGAATTTAACAGGAGGCTGTGGTAGTGAGAAGCTGAGGTTACTGAAGTGAAGCATGCACAGGTATGGAGGGCATGTCCCAAAGAATGAGTTTCACAGCTGGTAGGAACACCTTCCAGATTTGTTTTTATGTGCTAAGTGCTTAGATATGGTATCAGCAGGAATGGTGGCTTTTCAGCGCTTCAGAATGTCATATGCCTTTCTGCAGCCTAGGTATCCAAAATTAGAGGTGCCTTATAAAAGTGTGAGCCTTTAATTTCTCTGTGCTCCTTTGGCCTATCTATAAAATGGGGTGGGGGGAGTTGTGCCTACCACAGACACTTTTGAGGTGCCTTTGTGGTGCAGTGCTGAACCCTGTAAAACAGCCTCTGAAATTAAATGCACAGAGAAATACACAAATGAAATGAGAGTGAGAGGGCATTAATTTGGACTCTGGTATCTGTTATTCCTTTAGAGAGTGTTAGTGTTGTGGGTGTTAAAATGCAGGGCTCAAAGCTGCTGTGTAGATGCCAAAGAATTATATGGATTTTTCTGTGCATTATTGACTTTATAAATGCTCTTTGCTGTTGCTAGGTGGACTTTCGAAGACAAGTTCTGCTCACTGGGATACAGACACAGGGAGCCAAGCAGTTTTTTCAGTCCTTGTACATCCAGAAGTATTTTCTTGTTTATAGCAAAGACAAACGGACATGGAACACCTTCAAAGGAGACAGCTCGCCAACAGGAAAGGTCTGTGCCATAGGGGCAACAGCCCAGGCTGCATCACTGAGTGATGCAGTGAGTTTTGCTTAATGTTAAGAAAGAGTGGAAAATGTTATGGCCTTTAGAGCCTTAGTAGGTACATCTTGAAGCCCCAAAGGGCATTTACCAAACTAATTTGTCAGACTAGAAGACAGATTCTAAGGTGAGGAACTGCCTAGACTGGGTTTGGAGTGGCCTTGTGACCTTGATTGTGTAGGGTCTGATTTACTCATAGGCATTTCTCCCTACTATTATTTCCTAAGTCCTTGGCTGCTTTTTTGAAGGAAGCAGGAAGCTGAACTGAAAATCAAGCCCTTACCTCATTTGGTATTAGATTCTACTTCTCATCCCTCCCTTTCACCTGTCCCAGTAGTTGAATGTTGAACTGTCTGAACTGCCTGCAGAAGGCCTGTGTGGTGAGTGTGATTGTACCCTGAGAGGTTCATCTTATGCCCAGCTGCTCCAGCCCTACCTATTACAGCTCCCTTCAGTTTACCCTGAGGTTTCTGTGGTACAACTCCCAAATTGAAAACTTGTTGTCTTTTACCTCTCCTTTTGCTTCTTTGCTCATGTTTTCTTACAAACTTACATAAAAAAGGTTGCTTATTTAGACTGAGACCTTCAGACACTTCCAAATATGTTAAGATGGGACCATGAGATATTTCAAGTGGCTCTGCAGCATAGGGTGTGCTATCACTGGATGGGGCTAAGAGCATAAAAAAGACTACATTTGTAACAGAGCAGGCTTTCAGCATCCAAGCTTGTGTTTGCATTAAATTAACTATATGTGGAATTTTTTTTCTTTCTTTTTCTTTTTTAACAGATTTTTGAAGGTAATTCCAATGCCTATGAGATTAAAGAGAACATCATTGATCCCCCTATTATTGCTAGGTACATCAGACTCTACCCCACCGAGGTGTACAACAGGCCCACTCTTCGCATGGAGCTTCTGGGCTGTGAAGTAGATGGTAAGAATTGGTCAAGTGCCAGTGCTTCCATTCTGACAAATTTTTTACCTCATAGTTTAAATGAAGCTAAAACTGTGGGTCTTCTCATTCCAACATTGTTGCTTTCACTGTGGCTGCTTGGAGGTACAGGAGATGACATGATGCTCCTCTCAATAGGTTGCTCTTTGCCACTTGGAATGGAAAGTGGAGAGATCAAGAATTCCCAGATAACAGCCTCATCTACTAAGACATCCTGGTTTAACACATGGGATGCTTCACTTGCTCGTCTCAATCAGAAGGGAAAGATGAATGCCTGGCGAGCCAAGGTAATGAGAGAAACAGGGAAGGCAGCAGGGACAGCTGGTTAATAAATTCGTGCTGCCTTTGTGATCATGGTGCTTCCTGCATGCTCTGTCCAGTGCTAAGTTTGATAGGGTCACTTCACAACCATCCTTTGGGAAGAACACCGCTCAGTTCTTCAGCAGAAAACTTGTTGAGCTTCTGGCAACAGCAGTGAAATCATACTTTGAGAGATGGATGGTGTCCTCTGGGCCACAGGCTGCAGAACTGTGAATTCTATGAATTCTATGAATTCTGTGAACTTCCCTGTGGAAATAGCACGTTTAATTTCAGGAGATGAGTGCAACTTGAATGTTGGTCTCAAGGGGGTTAAAGTAACCCATTCTGGGTTAGCTAATAGGCAGTGCAGCCTAGTGGATATGGGGGTGGTGACCTTCAGCAAGGCATGTGAGCTTCTGTGTCTTCAAAATGGAGCTGCATTTCTTCACAAAGCACCTTGAGATTTGCTGGAAGCTGCTCTTTTGTATAAGCATTTGGTATTAGTATTAAGTATTATGTTTTAATACTGGAGGTAAATCTCATAATTTTTAATTATGTATTGGAAATTAAAGTGTAAATCTTAAGACTCCAAATACACTACCTGCAGTGCTGAAGTTAATTGTATAGGTCACTAAGAAGGCTTGTGACTTGCCTGAGCTTTACTCTTCTGGACTTCTTTGATACAGTTTTGATGCATTTTGATACAGTTTTAACTACCTGTAAACAAGATTTTTGACTTAAGCAAATACAGACATAGACATGTTTGCTAATAGACAAACTTTTATATCAATTGTAGTTGAACAACAACCAGCAGTGGCTGCAAATTGATCTCCTCACAGTTAAGAAGATCACTGCTATTGCTACACAGGGGGTCACATCCATGTCAGCTGAATACTTTGTGAAAACCTATGTTCTTCTGTACAGCGACAACGGCTCCGAGTGGAAATCCTACACAGAGGGTTCAAGCTCAGTGCCAAAGGTATCACTGTCAGCTCAGGCAATGGTATTGTTGCTTGGTTTTAGGTGCTGGACACAGTCAAGGCTCAAAGGCAGAAAGAATGCCCAGCCAAATTGATATTCTCACAGGACTTTAAAGTGCTAGGGAGCTGGGGTTACTACAGATAATGTCACAGTATCCATCTGATTTTAGTGATCATAATTAATCATAATAAAAGGAAAGAACACTGTATCTGCAGAGAATGCAGCCAATGCTGTGATAAAAGGAGCTGACATGGTTTGTAAAGGAAGACATTTAGTTTGAATGTGCGAGGACGTTTAATTTGAGCAATGGATTCCCCGGGGCCTCTTTTAGTTTTTTATTTCTGCCCTGATTTTTTAAGTGAAATTAATGTTAGTGAGCAGTATTGCTATAGCAGAGCTGGGGAGCTTTAGGTACCCACAGAGCAGACACAGTACTTTGTATTTTTTCCCGTATGACCTTACACCAACCTAACCCACAAGGGCCATTAGCAGCGGTAAAATAAGGGAAATTTGGAGGTTTGGTCCATTAGAAATTAGAATGGCAAATCTTCTGGTGTGGATGGAAACGGGCTGTTTTATCCATACAGACTCAGCTATTGCTGGCCTGAACTACTTTTAACCCAGCACGTTAGGAAGAGACTTGATGTGGTCTTGTTTAAAACCAGAAATGAGCCAGTCCATCTACCCTGGGTGGGGCTAATGCAACAGCTTGGAGCTGTTTTAAAGAGAAAATGCAGGGTTTTTTTCAAGTGCTGCCTTTTAACTAATTGTGTTTGTGTATTTGCAGGTTTTCTTGGGTAATGAAAACAGCGACAGGCATGTCAAGAATTTTTTTAACCCACCCATCCTGTCCAGGTTCATTCGCATTGTTCCAAAAACATGGTACCGTGGGATTGCCCTTCGGGTAGAACTCTACGGCTGTGATTTTGGTGGAGGTCTGGCTGTGAAAAGGACTGACAAGTCTGGGAGCTCTTAACCTTCCAGCAGTCATCATGCAGTACAACATGTTTTTTAAGAAACCCTGATAAGAGTCATGCTTAGTAGTTTGGATGTGTGCTTCATCGAAGGAACATGATGTTTTACCAGCAGGATTGAGAGATTTCTCTGGTAGGTGTTTCATTCCTACAAATACACACTTTAGAAAACAGCTCTTTTTCTCTGGGAAGAAATAGTAGCCCTTCCAATTAGTATTATCACTTCTTCATTATAACCAGTACTCTCTCTTACTTTTTACTTAATTTTAAGTTCCAAATCCGTAGGAATGGAGACCCTGGCCTTGATCCTGAGCCCTGACTATCCATTTTGTAATGCTTTTGCAGCACAGGCAAGGAATAGAAAGCTATAGCAGGTGGATGTTCTCCATACATAAGGCTGAGAGGGAAAACCAGTGCTGATCTGGAGCTGTAGGCTTGCATTCCAGCAGTGCCTTGGTGAGAAATGATTGTAGGGGTGACCTCTCCGCCACATGCCTTTCATCTACACTGTGGCAAAAGCAGGACATGTCTCAGCATTGAGGTATGTGCAACCCCTTCTCAGAGAATGTGTGGTGGCATTGTTGGTTTGGTTCTTGCATACCCAGCACACCTGAATGCCGTGGATTTCACATAATTCATCTTCAGTGCCCTGCCAAGGGGAAAGGGCGTCAGCAGTATTTTTCCATCCCAGAAATGAGAAGGGAAGTGATTTAACCTGGCAGGTCGTGGAACAGCAATGGGAGAACCAAAATGAGAATTCAGAACTCTTGATCCTCAGTCCCATACACACTTTTAGCCTGTTGAGACAGGGAGCTCCCTTGATTAGGAAAGCTTTGAGAACTGCAGATGTACAGCGACAGTACAGCCTGGGGGTGGCAGAGGAGGAGTAAATGAAACTGGGTAACAGAAACATCTGCATCTTCTCTTAGAATTTAACAGTGTTTTCACTAAGGGAAATAGTCTTGTGCATAGATTTTACATGGATTTTTCCCAGGATGACTACATCTAAAAATAGATACACAGTCCATGAACTCATTATTCCAGCAGAACTCTAGCTAAGCTTTCAGTAGTGTTCTGGGCTTCTGTCCTGTAAATTGTTTAATTGCAGCACTTCACTTATCACACTAGGTACCATTCAGGAGGCTGCATTTTTAAAGCAGTTTGTCTTTGAACCTTGGATGGTGTTACCCAGTTTCATTTCAGTAGTTTTTCATTTCTTTCTCTTACAGAACATTTATTTTAATGAGAAGGTATAGAATAGGAGTGAAAAGAGTGTAAAAACTAAACAAATATTTTCTTTTTTTCTTTTTTTTTTTAACTATGTCACAAACTGCTGTAATTTTCCACTGGAAAATAAAGTTACTGTTGTAGCATGAAACGCATCAACATTTTATTTTGTATATTTGCCTCTACAGTAGTAGCTCTGGTAATGGTGAAATTTTGCAACAGGAAAGTAAATTTTCAGTGCTAATTAGAATTAATTTCAAATGGTGAAACAGTATGAATAATTGCTTCATCTTTAAAGTTTGATTTCTTAGTATTTTGTAATGGTGCTTAATTTATTTTTGTTTGACACGGCCATGAAATTGCAACACAAGCCATAGTCACTAAAAAAAAAAGAAAGAAATGTGAACTTTGGAATGAGGTTTTACCCTGGAAAACAGTTAATAAATGCTTCTTAACTTCAGCAGAACCTGGTTTTTATGTGATAAGTGTGAGATCATTTATTTTTAAGAAGGCAGTGATATTTAATGTTCTAAATAAGGAATTAGTTCTTTATGTATACACACGCACACGTATAATTCTATGTAAAGTTACATAAATGCAAAACTGATTGCAGGAGCATGACTCAGTACATCTGCATCAGTTTTACAAGTTGAAAATTCTGCTTCTGCTTACTAATGAACAGTACTTTGGTTAGCTGGGGTCAGCTGTCCTGCTTGCATCTCCTCCCCAGCCCTTTGTCCATGCCCAGCCTACTCACCGGCAGGGCAGAGAGGCAAAAAGCAAAGGCCTTGACACTGTGCAAGCACTGTTCAGTGCCACCTAAAACACCCCTGAGTGGTTACCACTGTCCAGTCATAAATCTAAGCCACAACACCCTATGGACACTGGTGTTCCAGCCTGTCCAGTAGAGCAGCAACGTCTGGGCCCTGTGCCAACCCATACGTGGCCATTGCTGATAACAAAATGTTCCCTTGCACAGCAGAGTAAGATGGTAAGTGCTGCAATAAACAGCAAAAGTCCAAAACAGTCACTAACATGCCAGACTCTAATATGCAGTAAGGTAGAAAGTATGAACCCCTGCCAATAACAACTATAAATTCTACCTAGTGGGGTCCAATCAGGGGTGTTACTTCACAATCCTCTTGGCCCACATTGCACACCAAAAAGGACTGCAGTAGGTTGGCCCTAGCTGGCAGCTGAATCCTCACTCAGTCACTTGATGGCTTTCCCCTGGCAGGCTGGGGGAGAGGATTGGAAGGGCAAAAGAAAGGAAACTTGTGGGTTGATATAAAGCCAGTTTAATAAGCAAATCAAAGCTGCACATGCAAGCAAGGCAAAATAAGGAATTCATTTGCCACTTCCCACCAACAGGCATGTGTTCAGCTGCTTCCAGGCAAGCAGGGCCTTGACACACCTGACAGTTGCTTGGGAAGACAAACACCATAGCTTTGAACATTCCTCCTTCGTCCTTCTCCTTTCCCCCAGCATTTTTTGCTGAGCACAATGTCACACAGTCTGGGATATTACAATCCCTGGCTCAGCTGTGTCCTCTCCCAGCCTCTTGTGCAGCCTCAGCCTCCCCACCAGTGGGGCAGGGTGGGGAAAAGAAAAGGCCTTGGCACTGAGCAAACACTGCCAGTACCAGCTAAAATAACGTATGTTATCAGTGCTGGTTTAGTCAAAAAACCAAAGCACAGCACTATACAGGCTGCTGTGAAGAAAAGTAACTCTATCCTAGCTGAACCACATACACAAAGTATTTTAATTTTATTAAGCAGCCAGCTTAGATTGAATTTGCCAAGGCTTTTGGAAATCTGTAGTTAAAACAGTCTTGCACAGCCATTTGCACACTGTGGAATGAAACTGTGTATGTTGAGATTATTTGCAAAATACACAAGGAGAGCAAAAATTCCTGCAGTTTTCTTGAAGACTAAAGATGCATGTGACAGCATGAAGGTTAGCAAACATAAGCTCTTTTGGACTGAGGGAGAAATGTGGTGCCAAAATTCAGAGTAATACGGCAAATAATTTCTTTACAAATCTGGATGGATGCCTTTTGATCCAAAGGTCCACAGTTAACTGCTTTTAGCCTCAAACAGCATCTCAATGGAGTTGCTGCCCTCTAATGCTCATTCCAGCTTCCAAGAGGCTTCAGGGTGTCCAAAGCTGACCATCTGCAGGTGAGAATAGCACATGGGTGGCTGTCCTTGAAGCCTTGTGCTTTACTCCAAGGCTTTCCATTTCCTTTCCAGAGGTGGTGGCTGTACTCTTTCACACAGACACCGAAACTGGTTGTGTCTGCATTTGGATTGGAAAGGAGCTGGAAGTATGTGTAAAGACAGTTGAGCAGCTCTGAAGTAGATACTGACAGCACCACAGTAGTTTCTTCAGAGCCTGATGCAGTAGTCCAGTATCCAGACAGGTTTGTACAGAGTGCCCTGTGAAGTCTAAAGTTGGTGCAGGCAGTCCCGTGTGGATGGATATAGACACCCCTGCCTTCCAGAGGAGATGTAACCTCCATTTCTGCCAGTTTTTCTGCTGGTAGTTCTGAATGTAACACCTGCACTGCAGGGATACCTGCACTGAGGCTGGGCCAGCTCACCTTCACCAAGGTTCCCAGGAGTCTGCAAACTGGATGGTTCCCTCCAAACCACTGGCATAGCAAATCATGATGGAGACATAAAGCTGTGTATTACCCATGGGTTAAAGCCAATGCAGATCCTGTTTCTGCATCTACTCTCTCAGAAACCTGAACTGTGCATCAACGCAGATGCAAAGGTGAATCTGGGCTTTGGGGCTCTTCTCATATTAGAGACATTAGAGAGGGTGCATGCCAAGTGTATGTTTGAGTGAGATGCCAGGAGGTCCCTACAGAAAAAGCATCAAATAGGAATGTGGTTAGGACTTCAGACAAATAACCAATCTTTTGAGCATCCTCCAGCACCCCCTGAAATGGCCATGAACCCTGGTGGGTTGATCAGAATTTTAGGATGGTGCTAAGGGACAAAAAGAGGGCTTGCAACTTCACAAGCACTCACACTCATGAGGTGTCTTTTATGACAGAAGATTTTTTTTGGCGCATACCTGAGAGAGGAAGGTAAAGGTTCTGTCCATGCCCACATATGTGCTAGGGAAGACTATTTATCAATATGTTACTATGAAACACCACAGAAATGAGATATAGCACTGTCCTGTGGTGACCAAGTACTGTTTTGTATGAGTCAGTTACTCCGCTTAATCAGTGTAAAATATTCCTTTTCTTGCTGTGTTTATTCATGCTAGCTCTGCATCATAACCAGTTTATCCACCTACACTTTCCTATCATTACTGTGCCCCATTCTCCATTTGTTTGTTACACCCAGTGCTTGAATCATACTTTAATTACAATCTCCTCAAGGTAGGGACTCCATCTTCTTGAATGTTTGTACAGCACTCTCCAAAACAGGCCATGGGATCATTCTCAGGGTTCCTGGGCACGTCGGTAACACCATTCCTAATGGCAGCAGTACTGTATTAAGCCCACTGTGACCTAGATACACCAAGCACCAAATAATTCGAACCAACTTATCGGCTTCCTCATTTAATAAAAGTACAGGCTATGTTTCTTCTAAGTTCTTGTTTTTCATCGTAACACCACTATTGTACTCTCTTTTAGCACTTCCCATGAAAATTTGTCCACTGTTTGTAGCAGAAAAATTAAGTGGCTTTTCCATTTTTTTCCTCATATAGCTGACTACAAAATATTTTAAACTGTTACATCCATAATGAAAATGTATAGTGCTGTACAATGTGACCCATCTTAGCCCAGGAGTTATTCTGATATCCTATGGCAAGTGATTCCTCAAATTCAGCTGTGAATGCCTCATTTGTAACAGCTCTCTGCTTCAGTCTGCGTTGGACACAATGCAGAGCCTGCTGTGGCGTGCGGGGCAGAAGGGAAGTTGTCTGCCAGAGGCTTTTGATAGCAACCTGTCTCCTCATGACTCCTGTATTTTGAAGAGATGGCTGTTTTTCCTCGTGCTTCTGCAGGTCTTGGAAGCTTGGATTTTACACTGGCTTCTCTATCAGCTGTATTCCAACAAACTGCAATGCTGCGTTTTCCCCCCATGCACTGGGGTTTTAAACTGACCCTTTATGGCTGCATAATATTTATGAGTTTCCTGTTGAAAGCCCCCAGATTATCAAAGGATCATCTGGGGGTTGGAAGTGGAAGACGGAGGCCTTCAAGGTTATATCCAGTCTACTGTTCTAACAGATAGCTATAATATATAGGCTTTGATCTAAACTAATAATCCTGCATTTCAGAAATAATTTGGATTTTTTTTTGTTCTTGCTAATTCTGTTTCATTCCAACATAGATACTAGTTAATGGAGTCTACTTCCCCAGATTAGTTACAATGGCCAAAATAATAAAATAAAAGAAAGCGGCTGCTGCTGTTTGTCACATTTCTGTGCCTTTGCTCCTTCCATGCTCAGCAAAAGACAAATCTGTTTTATTCTCTCCTTCTGGATAGTTTCTGAAATATTTGTACCATCTCAGTGCTCTCACATACTGAGGAAGCATTCTGAACAACAGCTTCACAAGACTGCAGTTTTCAAAGTTTTTACAGAAGCTTTTCTCTAAACAATTTGTCAAGACTTTAGGAGAACTTTTCATGCACATATATTTTATTAATTCCTCCACAATACACTGCAGGCCAGAAGTTGAGAGAAGAAGGAAACAGGTAAAGTTAGGGAAAGAAAGTGTGAGAAACCTTACTTTTCACAGCTTATGTCTTCCATCTTAGGAAAAAATATTGGAAGTGTTGAGGTTTTTACTATCAAACATTTAACCTTTCATCACTTTTTCTAGTAGAGTGGGGAGATGGAAAGAGAAAATTTGGAGGAAGGCTAAGAAAGAAAAGATAGAAGTAAAAAATCAGGGAATAAAATTTTATCTTGTTCCCAAAGGCTGAAAAAATTCCATGAAAACAAAAAAAGGTGAGTTCTTTTGAGAACAAAACTGAAACCCTGAGAAAACCGGGAGTAGTTAAATCAAAATTTTGTAGTTTCTTTTTCTGTTCCAGTTTTTGGAGGAGAAATCTAGGTTGCCTGACTGTGTATTTTTTCAAGGAAAAGGGCAGAACTGATGTAACTCGTTCTACTAACCTGCTGGAGTGACACAACTCTTAAGAATTGTTGTTTTGGGAAAGACCGAGGCCGCCCATCAGATGCTGTGAGCAGCCTGGAAGTTGTGAGAACTGCTGCCTCTAGGCAGGGTA
The DNA here is from genome assembly GCA_013397775.1 of Eulacestoma nigropectus. NCBI lineage: Eukaryota > Metazoa > Chordata > Aves > Passeriformes > Eulacestoma > Eulacestoma nigropectus. The sequence goes on from VZTE01001949.1 coordinate 221,743, forward strand.
CACCACGTTTTGCTCTTTCCACCCGCCCCTGCTCGGCACGAAGCGATGGCCCCGACTGGTCAGAAGGTGCACAACACCTTGCTAACAGCCCATATCTCTTTATTACCTGCTCCTGGGCCACATGCCAGCAGGACAGAGGCGCTGCTGGGAGCTAAGTGAGAGGGAACCCCTGGCAACGTGTTTATCAGTCGTTGTTTTGGCTCATTTCACTCTAGCCATGCTATTTGAAAAGAGCAGCCGTTCTTTGCCTATGGCTGAAATGGATGCCAATATTAACAGGAACTTATTCTTTGTATGTAGAGTTTTGCTTCAAGCTAAAGGGTAGTAAAATGGCAATTTTTTTGGTTTTTTTGCTAGTAAACCTTACAGGTTTTGTACAGAAGAGAACATAGAGAACAGTAGAAAGGAAATTTTGCTAGACCCATAGACCCGGATGACAGCCAGAAAGCAGCAAACCACTGATGCCGCTGATGCCAGATGATCAAGACAAAAGTATTTAGCTGTGTTTTACAGACACCTGAGTAATCTTATGGCCCAAATCCTCTTTGTAGCTATGTTTCTAAGGTATGATGATGGTAATAACAGTAATAAAATAGTGATAAATATATAATGGTAATAATAGTAATAAAATATTAATAAATACGTAATAGTAATATATAGTAGTAAAATTCTGCACTACAAGGAATCTGTTCTGGGGCTGAGAAGAACTTGTTCTTTCCCACTCACCTCTGTATAGCCAGATGCCTAGGAGGCAGGATATGCAATTGCACAGGTGCGAGGCCTGACCCTTGGTGTGAATTCTCTCTGGCATCAGCCAGTTTGGAGAAAAAACTGTAGGTATAAAGTAGGAAGCCCTAGCAGCGGTAGCAATGTCGTGGAGATCAAGGGAGTGGAGCAAAGGGAAAGGCAAATTATGTAAATAGAAGGAAAATGTGGGACAGATTGAGAAGAAAAACAGTAAATAGTTTACAGGAGTGGCAAAGCTTCAGGAACAGTAGCACTGGGCAAAATTTTAGATAATGACTTTGAGTGTAATAGTTTTATTTTCCCCACTTGTCTAATATTTCTTCTGGATGGACAACAAGGTGCTGCTTTATTAAACCACAGAAGTGACTCATGCTCTTATCTCGCGAAAGGGAAGAAAGCGGCAGAGGTCAGCGGCCGAACGCGTCCGGGCCAGGAAAGCACGGACAAGCACAGCGCAGCAGGCAGGGATCCCTGTGCCGGGGGGCTTTCCGGGAACGGCGCGCACCCGGCCCGCGGGAACGGGGAGCGCAGGAGCTCCGGCAGCGACAGACCCGCGGGGCTCCCAGCCCTGCCGCGCGCACGGCTGCTGGCCCCGCCCACAGGGGCGGCCTCGCCCAATCCGAGCGCGGCGTCCGGCCCCGCCCCCTGCACGCCGGCCAATCAGCGTGGGCGCAGCGCCGCGGGCCGGGTCCGGAGCCGCCTCTCGGGAGGTGACCGGGACGTGCCCGCCACCGGCGCCTCCGGCCCCGGGAGCGCCTCTGGCCCGGCCCGGCCCGGCTCCGGCCCGGCATGGCGGACTCGCACGGGGGGCGGCCGGCCCGGCGCTCCGCCCGGGCTGCCGGCGGCGGCGCATGCTGCTGGGCGCTGCCCACGGCGCTGCTCTGCGCTTACGGCTTTTTCTGCAGCGTGCGGCCGTCGGAGCCCTTCCTCACCCGGTACCTGCTGGAGCCGCACAAGAACCTCTCCGAGACCCAGGTACCGCGGCGCCGGGTACCTTCCTCCCTCCCACCCCTCCCCCGCGAGGTGTGCGTGTCTGTCTCTGTGTGTCTGTGTTTTGTTCGCAGTACGTGAGTGCCAGGGGTCACCGCCGTCTTTTCCCTCCCGCAGGTGTTCAACGAGATTTACCCGGTGTGGACTTACTCCTACCTGGCGCTGCTGTTCCCCGTGTTCCTGGCCACGGACTACCTGCGGTACAAACCTGTGATCTTGCTGCAGGGCCTGAGCCTCATCGTCAGCTGGTTCATGCTGCTATACGCCCAGGGGCTGCGGGCCATCCAGTTCCTTGAGTTCTTCTATGGGATGGGGACTGCCACCGACATCGCCTATTATTCCTACATCTACAGTGTCGTCGATATCAACCTGTACCAGAAGGTCACCAGCTACTGCCGAAGTGCCACCTTGGTGGGCTACACAGTGGGATCGGTGTCTGGGCAGGTCCTTGTGTCCGTGGCGGGATGGTCCCTCTTCAGCTTAAACGTTATCTCCTTAACCAGCATATCCATTGCCTTTGGCACAGCGTGGTTCCTGCCCATGCCACAAAAAAGCCTTTTCTTTCACCACCTCTCAAGTCAGCAGCTTAGTTGTGAAATGAAGGTCATGGACTGTAAAAATGGAGCGGCTGTTCAAGATCATCCCGATGTGCAGAGGGCACCTGGCTGGGAGGATGAGACAAAAGTTCCCTTAAATGGGGAGGATCATTTAGCAGAGAAACAGGTGAGTTGTGCCCTGAGTTTACATGAGAAGAAGATGCCATGCTGACATGGTTGTCACATGTGCATATATGTAAATAGCAGTAGAGCTGTAATATCTAACAGCAAAAAAGTATCCCTTTACTTATCCCACTTCCTTATTTATGGCACAGGGAGAATTATTACTGGCATCCTTTTGCTGTTTGAGCATGGTAGGCTGCTCCTTAGTTTTTCCAAAATTGCTCTCCCATATCTCACAAGGCTGCAGTTTGAATGCTCTGGGCATCAGGTTGCCATCCAATGGTACAAAGCAAGGGACATCTCTGGGACACTAAACATTGAGCATATGTCCAGACTCTGTGTGTGCTTCTGGATGCACCCAGTGACTTGCAGAAAAGAGGCAATTCTTCTTGCTCTTGCATTTTGACATTGTTACTCCAGCTGTTGTGCAAGTTGTGCAGTAATATGCTGTGTAAAATTTGGGGTTTATCGTAGAAGGAAACTGTTCTAGGAAGGAAACTGCAGTAATTCTTGAAAGCACTTGGAAGCAGACACTGATTAGTTCTGAAGGGCAGAATATGGATAAATCTGCATAGTATCAGCTTAATGCAGCCCCTGAGAACGCCAAGGTAGTGCCCTGACTTGTGGCTTTTGTAGGCTGCATGACCTCTGGCAAAGCTATTTGTATGGAAACAAGTGCGGGGACCCTTGCTTGGTGGAGGGGCGTGCTGGGTCCCACATGGGTGAGCAGCCTCCAGTTTTGAGGCCCAGTGTGAGTGTGTAGTTGCCTGCTGGGCAGGTCCCTGCTGACCACGCTGCTCCAGGGAATGCAAACGTGTGGAGATTCTTGGCGGGGGGGATTCTCGGCCCAACGGAGAGGCCAGCCTTGCTCCTCGGACAGAAGGAGGCCATGCTGGTTCTGAGAACAAGCCAGAAGGTAAGCACGGCTGCTGGGTTAGTCAGAAGTGGGTATTTCTTAGCAAGTAAGCCCCAGTTAGCTGGTTTGGGGGAGGCAGCATCCAGGGCTGCTTTCTGCTTCTCCAGCTACAGCTAGAAATTGAAGGTATTAACATTCCAGGGACTTAATCCTGCCCCGTCCAGCACGATCTCGTGTGAGCAAGGATATTTTTACCCGAGTTATGCTTGCATGCTGAAGGGTATTTGTTAAGACAAATTCTGTGCCAATAATGACTCACGTATAACTTATCCATCCCTTTTGTTTACTTTACTCCCCTCCTGTGAGAGTACATGTAGTACCAAAGTAGTGGAGAAAAATTTAGGAAAGGAGACAGCACACCTGCCTAACTCCCCAGAGGTCACTTACACCAGGTGCTGAAGGCTGAGAAGCACTGGAGTGTGATGATTGGCCTTCTTATTGAGGTAACAACAACCATATTTGACAAACATGGATGTCTGTAGGAATAATTGTACTGAAGAGGCACTGCCAGGCAGGCCATGGCAGGGCAGATGGGCCTTTCTGGCTTATCAGGCACGTGCTTGGGGCTGAACAGCCAGATCAGATTTTGCAGTGTGTGTGACAGTTCCCTTCCCTTGTCTTCGTGCGCCTAAACTTGAGCTTCGTGTGAAATCTTCAGTGTGGGAGTTATGTGCTAAAGTCATATTGCCACAAGCTCACCTCTTCTCAAGTTGTTCTGTTGTGTTTTGGAGGAATGGTGTCCACATGCAGAGCAAGAGTTGTGCCATTGGCAAAGCACCAGTGGGACTGTGTGATGTTTAATAAAGATGCTTAGAAATCAGTGGCACTTGAAGGGGTGGAAGAAAGGGAGTTCAGGACAGGCTTTAGGCTGTGGTCTTTTGGGGTTTTAGTAGAAACATTTTAAAATTAGTTTTATTGCTCATGGAAAACAGTCTTTCCCAGGCACACACTGCACAATTTCCCCAGGGAAAGGGCATAATGCCAAGAGCCCAAAGTTGCTGCTGCTGTCTGGAAACCACTCTGAAACTGGACATGTGACAGTATAATGTGCAATAGCTCAGTCCTGTGACAATGCTGTGTATTTCCCTCCAGGGAATCCAAATTCACAGGGGCCTGAGGTGCTGGGTGGGCCTTGGGGCTCTGCCCAGTCTGGCATGAAGTAACTGCTCCTCCTACTCAGACTAGAAGGGTCTTGCCCTACAGACTCTACACAGATTCTGTACATGTGTGCATGCAGCAAATGTAACCAGGAACTTTGGTCTACAAAGTAAAGACATGCTCTTTTCCTCTGCTGCTGTTGACATAAAGTGGTAAAGAACAGGACTGTAACAGGACGTATGTAAAAAGCAGTTTTGATTGTTGTCATCCCCTGTTGCTAGAATTGATCTATTTTCAATTATTTTTTAAGGGTCTGCTCCCTTTCTTGCTCTTTCTAGAAAGATTTGGAGTGGAAAGCTTCATTTTTTATCTCATGCCATTTGTCAGGGCACTTGTATGTGCAGGAGCTGCCATTTGCAACAGCAGTGTCTGGTGGAAGTAGCTTCTGTTTCACTTTAGATCCCCAAGTGACATCTCTCACCTTCTTGAAGCCTTGGTGAGCTTTAACAGGGGTAGAGTGTGTGGTAATGAGATGGCTTCTTTGAGTATTTATAAACCCCAAATGCCTGTACTAAAGAAAATCAACTTATCTGGGGAGAGATATAGTCATCTGGTGCCTTTCATGTTCTCTGTGCTACGAAATTTGGTTCAGTTTGGATCCGGACTTAAAAGTGTCAGTGATGTTTTTTGCCTTTATGATGTACATGGCTGGCTTCTGATCCATGCATCTTGTATCCTGTTCTCTGGTGTTTCTTCTCTGGTACCCTTCAGTTGCTCACATAACATTGTCAGTCCCTGCTCTCTTCTGGGGAGAGCCAGAGATGGAGGGATGCTTGTGACTGCACCCTTCCTGTGCCTGTAAGGATACAGCCCTGGTTGGCACAGAGCCTGTGGGATGGGGAAGCTTTTTATTCATTACTCTGTGAGGGTTTGTGTCCAAGAGTGGTGTTGTCACTCACCAGTGATCAGACCACCTGAAAGGGACAATTTTGTCGAGCAGTATGAAGTATTCATAAACAAAGACTTAACATTCCTCTCCCCTTCCTTCTCCAATCTATGCAGAAGCAGAAAGTAGACATCGTAAAGGTGCTCAAAGATCTCTGGCGGGACTTCCTGCAGTGCTACTCCTCCAGGACCATGCTCTGCTGGTCAGTGTGGTGGGCACTGTCCACCTGTGGCTACTTTCAGGTCATCAACTACGCTCAGGGCCTGTGGGAGATGGTGCTGCCTTCTCACAGCGCGGACATCTACAATGGTGCTGTGGAGGCAGCCTCGACGCTCCTAGGTAAGCTTCTGGCATAGCTCCTGCTCTGCTGTGAGAAATGTCTTGTTTCCCTCAGGGTCACTAGAGCATGATTTGGAAGTGCCTCGCATTCCCCCAAGCATGCAGGAGAGGTAAACCCTGGCATTTGGGGTGAGTCTTCCCTGACATGCACAGGTAGGTGCTCAGTGTGAGTTAGTCGCTGAAGCAGCCCTGATTCTTGTAATCCTGTACGTAGGTGTTTAGAGGAGCCTCCCAAGCCAATCTTCATTCTGAAATACTTGGCAGAAGGCTCCAGGCATGTGGCTGAGTGTGTGTTCTTGGCTGTCACTATGACAGTGGGGTTATGCTTGTTTTAGCCGCTCAGTCAGACATGGGGTCCTGTGTGTTTGGTTTTCCTCCAGGAGCGTAGGAAGGTTTCCTGTACGCACACAGCATGCAGTGAGCCATGGTTAGTCACTTCAGCACTGTTAGGAGCAGAAGCTATTAAGATGAAAAAAGTTGGTTGACTTGAAAGGGACAGGTAGGTCAGTCAACACAAGCATTTGTTTATGAAGTTGTTCAATACTGTTTCATTACCAGAACTAGGACAATACCTTTTTAAAATAGCTAACGTACCCTTACAGAGGTTTTCTAGATGTTGCTGCAGCGTGTCCCTTTTCTTTGATGGAGTCATTGTTCCATCATCTGCTGTGGACACCACCTCCTTGGGGGCAAAAGAAACCAAAGTACACAAATAAATCATAGTGCTTTCTTGGGCGTGTTCAGCCCCTTCTTGAAGTTAAGTAGGAAGCTGTGGCTGGTTTATAGTTCTAAAAGCCAGTGTTACAACCTGTTGTTAGCTGGGTTTGAAGCTGCTGGCAACTTGATGACTTTGTCTATTCAGTCCCTGGTGTGCTAAACCTGCACTTAAATAGCTTGCTCTCATACACTGTTTCTCCACTCTAGCATGAACCTGTGGCTCTTACTTCTTGGTTGAACTGGCTTCCTCTACCATCCTGCCTTTGTCCCAGGAAGGAGAAGAATCAGTATTAAGGGAAAGAAGACCCATAATGTGGCCTAATATCAGAAAAATTTAAAAAAACCCCAAAACTACAAAGAGGGGTATTCTTCAAACCTTATCATGAACATCTCTGATAACAAGGTCCTTTTTTAAAAGGCCTGTCAACAATGGACCTAAACTCTTGTAAGACTGAAGTTTTTAGTTTCCCATTTTGGTTTTTTTCCTCAGGTATCATTTTTATAAATAGTCTAATCATTTTGGGTTATGTTTTATAAAAGCAAATTAGCCTGAACTGCTCGAAAGACAGAACCAAAAGTCCTTCTAATTGATACAGATTAATTGCTTGAAAGAAGCGAAGTTTAATGAATTATAGTCACAACTAAAAGCTTGAAGTGTGTGACAGGACTGGAAGTCCTAACACCTGTTAAGAATGAGCATGCAGCGACCTGTCTTCCTAGGCAGTGGTGCAAATGCTCTAACTCCTGATTTCCAGTTTGAATTTATTAATGAGCAGTTTAGTTATCTCTGATGTCATGCCAAGGTTGTATTTTAGCACAAAATCTTTGTTCTGGGACGAAGAAACCAGGTTTTTCTAGTTGTTCTTTGGTAAAGTTAAGCTGTTTGTTCTCTTCCTTATTAGCCTCTCTTTGCACCAAACCTGGTTTGAGTTGCATTCTTTTTGAAGGTAGATAATCAGAATTGCACTCAGCTTTATTCACTGAGGCCTCAGACCTACAGAAGAACATGCTGTTCACTCTTCTCCCTGTACTAGAAATACCTCTCCTGCTGCATCCCAGATCTGATTTGCCATTTTCATTGCTCTTAGTCATTCTGTGCTCAGTTAGGAGCAATGTTTGGCAACCTTTGCATAAGGAGCTGTTGCCATCCCTGCCTCGCAGAAGGGTTTAAGTTGGTATGGTGACTCGTGTAGCTGTCAGCTCCCTGTCCTGGGACAGAGAAATCGTATTCCTTCTAGGGAGATCAGCTGGCTGTTAGGTTGCATCCCTGCACCTTCTTCGGGTTGTGGCAATCCTTTATCAGGTTGGGTTGTGAAACCACTGGATCAGCTGAATGTGTCTCGTTGAAGGACAGAGACTGAATATCTTAATTAGGTATCAGGTTGATACAACCTGGGCACATAGGGAGAGTACATCTTCATGAATTGCCATGAGGTCCTCATGTCTGTTCCCAAATTTCAGAAGTGCTGAGACAGTAGGAGGAATGCTCTAGGACTTAGCTTCTTTTTGCATCTCAGAGTTTTGCTACTGGGGGAGCCAGACTTTCAAAGAACAAGATGTTAGTCAGGTTGTGTCACAGCAGGCACTGAGAAGAAGACTTTAGGAGGGGAAAATAAATCCTTTCCCTTGGCATAGCTCCCTTCTTCATCAGTCTGCAAGATTGATGTGAGGTCTGACAGGATCGCAGGCTTGTGCAAACTGATGGTGCATAAAGAGTCTTGGTGTGCTTGAAGGTTTTCTAAGACAGCAGGCCAGCTAAGGGCTACAAAGAGCTTAGATAGTGCACTGTAGCACTTCTGTGCAGTGGTCTACTGCTGAACACAATCCTGTTTTTCAGAGATGTCCTGTAAACCTCCCTTTGTCAGTATGCCGTTTGTCTGGTTTGCTGTGTACAGCCATTATGCTGTTGGTTGCTATTTGGCTTGTTTGCAGAACAAGGCCTACTTGAAATGAGAATTTTCTATTAATGTAATACGTATTTAGGCTGCTCAGTAGTTGCAACTGTGATAGTGCACGAAACACACCTTGTCTGCTCATTGAATTGCATGAAATACCACGTGCTTTCCCATCCTATGATTTGTCTTTTCTCCCCATCGCCACTTCATACAATCCAGCCAGAGTTACAAACCTGTTTGGGTTGTAAAGGATTGTTCTTGCACAACCAATAGTGCATGATTATACCCTGTGATTAGGCTGCATCCCAGGAAATGTGGATTTGGACTCCTCTTCTTACTTACTCTTACAGCCTAATGTGGAGATGACAGTAAATGTAGGTTTTTCTGCCTCCTGGGAGAGAGCTCTAACATTAGCTGTGCATTAAAGTGAGTAGTGTCTTTCTCCCTCCTACCCTCTGCTAAAGCACCACTAAATAATTAGTGCTTTTGAGAACCAGGGTTTGCCTTTCTCAACAGAAATTGCCCAATCATTGACAGCACTGTCACAGTCAAGTGTAGAGGACTGACTGGCAGTGCTCTGAGGCCTGGGGCTGTCGTGCTTCTGGAGCCAAGGAAGAGACTTTGGAGGCAGTCAGCATTGACCTATGTTTTTTTTTTTCCTGTTTCTGTAAAAGGAAATGGGAGTTTGCAGCAGGATTCCACGTGAGGGAGGGGTCAGGAAGGAGAGCTGCTAAGGTGTTCCCATTGTGTCCTCCACTTCATTCATGTTTGGCTGTTAGGGGCTTTAGAGCTCCCAATACACCATCTCCAAATTGCTCCAACTGTAATTAGTAAGAGTTATGCTTTCTTCCCCTCACAGGAGCTGTTGCAGTCGTTGTTGTGGGTCACATAAAAACATCCTGGGCAATGTGGGGTGAGGTGGCACTTGCCCTGTTCTCCTTTCTTATTTCTGCTGCTGTGTATGTCATGGACACTGTTCGTAACATCTGGGTGTGCTATGCATCCTATGTTGTCTTCAGAATTATCTACATGATGCTAATCACAATAGCAACGTGAGTATCTCTGTAATGTAAACTGCTCTCAAGGTTACAGCTGGTGGGAAAGCAGCGCATTTTCTGTGTAACAAGAGTCTGTTGCAAGGGTTTGTGTTGTGATTCAGGTTGGAAACTGAGGCATGGAGATATATTTGGCTGGCAGTGTGCCCAAGCTTAAAAGTCTTGTGACACTGAAGTGACTACTTCTAAATATTACATAGTGCTGATTGCTAAGGGGCTGTTTTTCATAAATATGGCTGGAGTGACGTGTTAACAGATGAGGAAAGGACAATGCTTTGCCTGGGTTGAAGCACCAGCTTTCCCTAACCTGTAAGAAAACTACTTCAATGTTATTTGTCACTTTGGGGAGGAAAGCATAGACCACATAGCAACAGACTGAAGCTTTGAGATTGCCAACAGCTCTCTGGGGTCAGAGTGCCTTGTATCTTCTCCATGTGACAAGACCCTTTACATCAGACAGCAGGGCTGCTTCAGTAACACTGAAACCCACAGGGCTCCTAAGTGAGGGGTTGGGTTGTTTGTTTGTTTTTAAAAAAAGGAGTTGCATGTGTCTGTGGGTCTCTTCTAGCTTCTAAGTTAGTCCATCATGATCTTATTTAGAAAAGGACGCTATCTGTGCAAGGTCATTTAGCTGTGGAAAATATTAAACCAGTCAGTGTAACTCGTCAGGTTGCATAGTCCTTCTGTCCAGAAATGTTCCTGCCATTCATGTATTCCCCTGTTTTTTCCCTTACGTTTCTGGTTGTCCCTTTCTTTCCAGGTTCCAGATTGCTACAAATCTCAGTGTGGAGCGGTATGCCCTGGTGTTTGGGGTCAATACTTTCATTGCCTTAGCACTTCAGACTCTGCTTACGTTGATTGTCGTGGATGCCAGTGGGCTTGGCTTGGACATCTTCACCCAGGTATAATAGATGCTCTTACCTTTATTGATGGGAGGTAGGGGAGGGAGGAAGATAAACCAAGCTGTCAAGCTTCTCAGCTACCTGTTTCTGAGTCAAGGATTTGACAGAGAAATAACCACTGATTCCTGATATTTTAGAGGAGGAAGGGAATTCATTTATTTTATTCACATTCTTATAAATCTGCTAACTGCTTGGTTTAACCACTTCTTTTTATTTTCTTTTCCTCTTCTCTGCAGTTCATGATTTACGCCTCTTACTTTGCGGCCATCTCACTGGTGTTCTTGGCCAGTGGCATCTGCAGTATTGTGAGAGCTTACAGAAGACGAGAGCAGATGCAAAGCGGATCTCCTGAAAGCCAGTAGTGCACCAAGCAAAGACTCTTGGTGACTACATATGAAGATATAGGTCTGTTTTTAATCTCTGCCTTTTCTTCCCAAGGCAGTCACCTTAATGGTATATGATCCATATTTATACTATATTAGTAGCACATTTTAGAAGATGAATGTATTAGCTCTTACGTAAGTAAGGACAAATATCTTCTTTCTAAAATGCCTTTTGTTCTTCTGTTGCATATATGGGATGTGCAGCAAAGAACAGTAAATTTTCTCAAAGAATGAGAACCTTGGGAGGTTTTAGTCTAACACTGTCCATTTGCAGGCAGTTTTGTGATTGTCTGGTGAACTGCTGCTCTCTGTTATGAGGTGCTGCTACAGGGCAGAAATGAGGGCACACCAACAGACCTCTCTGTGGAGAGCCCCAGGCCTGGGACAGGAGGTGGCCTGAGGGCTGTGCTCTGCGGCATGGCTCTCGCTGAGGCTGCCCTGTGATGCTGGATGCTCTGTTTTGAGGACTGGCACACTGACGTTTCTGCATACGCACATGCTTCCTTGAGGAGCTTCTACTGCTTCTCCTGTTCCTGTCCGTCATCCCTGCTGCCAGAGGTTTAACTGATCATGGTGCTTCCTCAAAAACGTAACTGTGTCCTGCTTCCCCAAAAACATAATCTGTGACACTGGTGGACGGGCTATCAGCACGACTACTTAAGCCACAAAGGCCTGTGCCCAAGGGACTGTAAAGCTGGAGGGGAAACTTGGAGTTGAAATAGGCAAAATGCTAATCCAAGGGACCCTTGGATAACTTTGCCTTTGTCCCTTAGGGCTGCAGGTTCCTGTGATTACAGGAGTCATTGCCTCACAACCCAGGGGCTGGACTGTTTCAGGGGAGTGGTGGATGTTAGTATAGCACTGAGAAGGAAGGTAATTCACAGAATTTTAAGCTTTTCTTTGTGCCTTTAGAGAATTGTGACTATGGTGATTAAATTGACACCTTCAGTTATGGTAGTTAGCGGAATGACTGCCTGAGGCATTGAAAAATGATGATTTATGGTCTGTCATTTTTCCACCATTATTTTAAAATGCCTTTATGCTTCTGGTGGGTCTCTGTCCACTAGTTCTACCTCTTCTTTCTACATGAGCAGAACAATGAATGTTTAGAGTGGGCAATTCTTTTGTTTTGTCCAGCTTAAGCAATTTGGGACTTGCCTCTTACCTGTTTTTTAAAATAATTGATTTTTTCCAAATTGCTTCAACACTGAGGTGGAGTTGCACAGAGTTGTCCTGGGCTTGGCCACTTGGATACTGAGGCAGCATGACCAGCACAGCAACAAATGCCTATGGAGTGTCCCTGTTGCTGTTCAGGTTGTGGTGAGTGAAGCGTACAGGAGAGCTGGCTAGGGAGAAGGTGCAATGCAGCCTTTCCCTCCATGCCTTCTCTCTGTGTGTTCATTAGAGCGCCTTTATTCTTCCAGCTGAAGAAGCAGCTTTGGTTCATCACCTGCTTTTAGTGCCATAGAGACTTCACAGCATTGGGGTTGGGAAGGTGTTTTCCCCCTGGCTGGGACATTTCTCATCACTCTCTGTGAGCCTCAGCCTTTACCACATAAGGTGCATGATTAATGTGTTTGGCATGTGCTGCCTGGGATCCAGGGACCCCTTCCAGGCTGGCTGCTCAGGGGAGCCTTCTCCCCAGAGCTTTTTTTTCAGCAGGCTGCCTCCTGAAACAGCTCCCTAAAGAGGGGCTCAGCTGCACTGGCATTTACACATGTAAACTTATCTGCCTTATCCTAAAATGAAAACTTGAAGCCACCCATGTATATATTCCTTTCTCTACTGTTTTTTGTTTTTAAAAAAAAAATCTGAAGCCGTGAAATGCTAGCTGATGAGCTGTTCTGGGACAGGGGTAGTCTGTCCTTTGAGTCCCTTGATCTGATGGCAGTTGGAGCAAGGCAGGGGGAGTGTGTGTACAGCACTCCTGTCAAGTGACCAAAAGGAGCAGCTCAATTTTAATCGTACTTTTCATACAGAGATCAAATCTTTGATGGGGAACAGCCCAGTTATTTTAAAAGCAAGTCACAAATTAACTGATGACTTAGAGAAATATCAATGATTTTTGTACCAAAGTGATGCAACTGTGGCAACTGCAATAGAGAAGCTCTCTACACTGTGTATGTCTTCAGGCCCACCATGTATGGATGACACACCTGGATGTTGTCCAGGTTCTGAGCTGTGCTGTTGCTGTGGTGATGAGGTGACTATAGAGCCTGATTGGAGCTGTATGCAGAGTTAATAATGATGCCTATGAAATTCTGTAACCATGTGGACATTGTTGGTTCCTAATTAAACTCCTATTTTTGTAAAATAAAAATACTCTGAGATATCCTGTGTGGACAGTGGTTTTTTTCTATTTTGATACCCTGCTAATCCACAGCACTGCTGCTGCAGGTTTTTCTGAGCATCTTCGTAACAAAGAGAAAAACAATATAGAACAAAACATGGAAAAAGAAGCCAGGCTTCAAGAAGCTGATAGGTGCTGGCTGGCTTCTGTAGGTTTGTGTAACTCTGTGCAAGTGTCTTGTATTGAGGATTCTTAACTGCTGAGCAGTCCAGAAGCACCAGTCTAATTCCAGTGCAGACTGGTCTGGTGAGGGAGATCATCCCTCACAGATGCAGGGTAGCCCTGGTCAGGATGCTCCATTCTCAGTGGGGGTGACAGAAAGGGAAAGCAGGTGTAGGTTTGCTATGCAGGAGGACCTTTATACTTACATTGACCTAATGACAAAATTGAGGCCTTAAAGGAGAAATGCTCTAAGTTCCCCATCCTGGCACATCCACACTTGACTGCTGTGGAAGGATCTCCCTGTGCTGTGTTTCTAGAAGACATGGCTTGTACCTCATAGTACAGGCTGGGCTGGAGGGCACAGGGCTTTGTGTGGGTAGTAGCCCAACAAGCCCTCTGCACAACACCAAAAAGAAAAGCAAAGGGGTGTTCTGGGGAGGAAAGGGGGAGGGGAGGTTTTCTTACACATGTTTCCTTTGGAGCTTCATTGCTGGGTTTTATTGCTGAAGTTTAGGACTGTTGGCATGTCAGGTCTGTTCTGAATTTCATTCATCTGCCTTCCCTGGGTGAATACAGGAGTCAGCTGTGGAGGGATGAGTTTCTTGACAGTGTGGGGGATTAAAATCTCTGCCTGCATATGTCAGGAAGATAACTAGTAGGTCATACAGGTATAGCATTACCTTTAAGATGGATTCAAGTGTTTCTCATCTCATCTGGTGCTGGTGAAAGGCTCCTCTCGCCTGCAAGTGAAGCAAGTCCACGTGAACTGTGGCAATCCTTGCTCCTCCCATCGCATCCTGCCACATCGTGTACAGCTGAGAGAGCTGCAAGGGGCACACAGCTGCTGTGAAGGAGCGGAATTTCTGTGCTGGAGATAGAGCACGCAGTGCAGTTTTGGTGGAGATGAGATAAACACTGCACACGGCTGTCTGCCTGGGATGCTGTGGCTGTTTCTTTGTTCCAGTTGATGCTGGGGGCTGCTGGAGGTGAGTGTTATCACTGAATCTCTGTCCTGAACTGGGCTTGTTATGATGCTGGTAGGATGAGGTGTAGTTGCTGGGATCACTGCTACAGTGAGAGACTGGGTGCTGGGCTTGTTCTGTCCAAAAAGCGAGAATTAGTAAGAGCTGCCAGAGGCTGCTGTTTCAGGAGCAGCACCCACTGCTGTCCGTCCCCCTGGGCTAGCAGGGCTGTGAGAGCCCGCCGGGGCAAGGCAGGGTTACACTCAACCCTGCTGTGGCTGTGTGCGTGTGTGACACAGCCGGCTGCTCTGGCGGTGCTCTTAGGGAAAGGGAAGGGCTCTGTGTGGAAGCGGCTGCGTTTTCTTCTCTATCGGTGTGATCGTAGCCAAGTACTGCGAAGGAAAGGGGACTTTGGCTATGGAAGGGGCAGGAGACTGGATGCTCTGAACCCTGTTCCCTATGGCTTTTAATGGTGTCAGCTGTTTCCTACACTACTTAAAAAAGGTGTTAAGGTGCTTGTTTAACGTTGCTCTGGAGGTGTCACACAGCTTTTCTCTGTGAAACACACTCACTGTGCATGAATCTGTTCCCTGAACACAGTGTCTGATGCATTCGTGACATGGAAAAGAGCAGCCAGCATGTCAGGGTCTGTCCTTGGAGCCCTGCACTGCTTTCCTGTTGTTTCGTTGCATTTTTCATAACCATGCTCTGCAGCTTCCTTGCAGATGGGAACATCTGAAAACCTACATTTAATGACGTGGGTTAATGAATGCATGCATGAATTTTGATTGACCTTAAATCATTAAGTTATTATTATCAAATATCACAGCTTGACATTCCAACAATGGGGTCTAATCCTTGTCTTAATCACGCTGATTTGTAATTAGTCACATAAAGCATCTCTTGTGAATGAAAGGGATAGCACTGGCTTTTAAGATGAAGGATAGTCTTACAACAAAAGCAGAGCAGAAAGCCTTGGTATTGTGCCCAGTTCTCTATATTTTAGTCTGCTACAAACTTGTCAAAACACCTATCTATGAAATGTGGAAAATCAGAAATTCGGCATATTGCCTTCAAGGGTGGGATAACTGCATGCCCTGGGTGAGGTCACTGGTTGAAGTTTTTCCAGGTACAGCAGGAACCATTGCCAAGCAGGTACCTGAGCGTTATCTCTGGTGAGTATGAGGGAGCCCTTCCAGCCCACTGGAACCAATGTCAAAACCTGGTTTTCTTTTTCACTGCATGGTATAGGATGAGCAGAAACCCTGAGGTCATGGAGTTCAGCCTCCTCCTATGGCATGTGGCCTATGATGACAGATGTCTTCAGAGAACTCCTGAACCCCACCAGGAAGGGGTTTAGCTTTTCTATCCCGCGTGACTTTGAGTGAAAGGGTGAGCCTACTTGAGTTACTCTGAGAGTTATCAAAGCCCTGGCTTCATGGTTGTTTTCTGCCTGTATTTTCTTTCTTTGGCATTAACACTTTAGTACAGGGGAGGTGCTGCCCTCTGAGGTGTGTGGCCTTGTAGACCGTCATCCTTTGCTTTGCCAGGCCAGTGTATTCCAAACTTGGGGCCACGGCTGTGTGAGGGACAGTGTGAGGGGCACCATGTCAGTGCTGCCAGTGAGGAGAACTCCCTCCCTCTCTCCCTCTTTCCCCCAGGGGGGCCCCATGTTACCTGCACCCCAGGTAGGAGGGCTGAGGAGGGTCATCTCCCAAAATTCAGTGCTGGGAAGCATCTTGTGATGCTGAGTGAACTTTGGTCACCCTCAATGGCTGCTGACAGCTGCTTGCCCTTGCAGTGAGCTCTATGTGTGCTCCATGGGGAATCTGGTGGTCACACAGCTTTTTGGGGACCTGCTGGCCTCAGGGGCACAGCATCCACTTCCTGTGGGGTGTTTGGTCCTCCCTAGAGGAGGCTATGACCTGCCACCTCTCTCCAGCTCTACTGAGGAGTCTGATCCTTCTCCCTCTGCCAGCCCCCCTGACCCTGCAGGTAAATCAGGGTGGGGTTTTTTGGCCTTCTTTTTTTTTTTTTTCCAGATGAGAATTAATTCAGGGCGTTTTCTTGTTTTCTTTCTTTTTTTTTTATTTCCATTTCCAAGTTCAAGGAGCAGCATGTGGTTAACACAGAGAGGTGTGTCTCTGGAGATTCAGTGCTGTCTTCATTAGTGGTGAGGCACTGGAACAGGTTGCCCAGAGAAGTTGTGGATATTCCATCCCTGGAGGTGTTCAAGGCCAGGCTGGATGGGGCTCTGAGCAACCTGGTGTAGTGGAAGGTGTCCCTGCCCCTGGCAAGGGGGTTGGAACTTCAAGATCCCCTTCCAACCCAAACAATTCTATGATTCTGTGATTAACAAAAGCCCAAATCCTGACACTGCTGGCTCTTGGGCTGATCCGATTGCTCATTGCCAGCCGGAGCATGATGAATAATACAACACGCAAACTGAGGCTGCACCCTGAGGAGTGCATAATTTAACAGCACCAAAGAAGGGCTTTCGGCTGGACAAGGGAGAGCCGCTTGCCACACTCCTGCCCCTCTCGTGGTGGGGTGTGTGTGCCCCCGCTCCCTCAGCGTTCTGCTTCCCGACAATTTCCAGGCGTGAAGTGGAATTGTGCCACCTGGAGAAGGGGGCAGGGAGGGGGGCCCTGGCGCGGAGGCCCGTCTCCATGGCAACGGGGCGGTGCGGCCTGGCCTGCCCGCGCCCGGCACCGGCGCTGCGGGAGGCGGCGTTCGTCCTTCGGGAGGCGGCGTTCGTCCTTCGGGAGGCGGTGTTTGTCCCTCGGGAGCCGCCGTGTCGCTGACCGGCGCTGCAGGTCGGTGCTCGGAGCGGCCCCGCCGCTGCCACGGCAACCGCAACGCCCGGCGGCGGCAGCTCCTCGTCCCCGGCCGGGAGCGGCGGGGCCCGGCGTCTCCCGGGGGAGCAGGGAATGCTGGTGAGGATGTTCCCCACCGCACCCGCGTGGGGTTCGGGTTCGTGGGTGTGTGTATGTTTTAGTGCAGAGGCACAAAGCGGCAGAAATCCATCGCTCTGTCCCGCCTTTTGTTGTGACTGTGCCTGAGTGTAACCACGGAGAGGTGTTACTAAGCTGGGCAGAACAAGTGCTCACAGCGCACACCCCCCACGGACACACCCCAAGCAGAACAGAAGCAGGTGAAAATGAAGATTTGAGATTTTCTGACTACTTTTGGTCCCTCTTAATACTGAATCACTTTACATCGTAATACCCTAAGTAGAATAGGAGTTGATTCAGGATTTTTTGGTGCCCACAATATAAGGATATGGAACTGTTGGGAGCAAGTCCAGAGGAGGCCGCGAGGTTGGTAAGAGGACTGGAGCCCCTCCCCTATGGAGACAGGCTGACAAGGTTGGGGCTGTTCAGCCTGGAGAAGAGGAGGTTGTGTGGAAACCTCATTACAACCTTCCGGTATCTGAAGGGGCCTGCAGGGAAGCCGGAGAGGGACTCCTTGTCAGGAACTGCAGTGACAGGACAAGGGGAAACGAGTACAGACTGAAAGAGGGGAAGTGTAGGGTAGATATAAGGAAGAAATTCTTTACTGTGAGGGTGGTGAGACACTGGAACAGGTTGCCCAGGGAGATGGTGGGTGCCCCATGCCTGGAAAGTGTTCAAGACCAGGCTGGATGGGCCTTTGAGCAACCTGGTCTAGTGGGAGGTGTTCCTGCCCATGGCAGGGGAAGTTGGGACTAGATGATCTTAAGGTCCATTCCAATGCCTTAACATTCTATGATTCTATGAAACAAGGGCATTGAATTGGAAATTGTCTCTTCAGCCATGGCTACTTTATCTTACAACAGGAGAGGTTGATTTTTATGCTGCTCCCCATCATTACACTTCACCTAAATTAATTGAACATCGTCTTCAATGTGTTTGTATTGAGTGCCACAGACAGATGTGAACATGTTTTGTTAAAGGCACAAGTCGTCTGTGCAGCTTTTGTATCCACTTACTATAATAATGAAATCACATAGAAATAGTTCTTTTGTGCTGGATATGCACTAGAGCAAAGTAGCCTCCATTTAGATCCCAGGTACGCCATCACCCAAACCAAGGATATTTGTGAAGAAAGGGGCATTTCCCAGCAAAAATCATTACATGTCATATGAGGTGGTGCAGGAAAAACATGATGGAAATAGATATGGTGTGGAAAGCCAAGGCAACAGTCTGAACGAGCTCTAAAAATTTAAATTCTGAGAAATCCAGTGTGAATGAGTGATCTTGGTGGCAAGTGGTAGCTAAAAAGAAGTGAAAGAAGTGCCAGATTTTCTTGAACAACATACGGATCAAAGAAAAAGAAGACCTTTTAAAAGTTTCTGTACAAACAAGTTTGCAGCAAAAAATGCCCAGCTTTATTACCACTTTTCCTCTAGAACAAATCTTGACTAAATTTAGAGGTTTAAAAGAGCATCAATCTTGTCCAGCATGAAATACAGAGTTCTAAGAAACAGAGCTGGTGTTCCTGAGAATAAATAACTGAGAACTCAGAAATATTCATCAGAACTTAAAAGCTTGGAAGAATTTAAGCAACACTGCTGGATGAAAGGGTTTTTACAAAATGCACAGATGTTTTTGAAAGTCCAGGTGCAACCCTTCTTGATTCTCTGATTCTGTGATTCTTGTCTGGAAGGGCAGGATGGTCACACAGCAAGAGCTGTCTTGCTGTTCTAGGGCCATCCAGAGTCAGAGCTAACTCTTACACCCCATATTGTCTTGCCGTATCGTATCATATCATAGAGTGTTAAGGGGTTGGAATGGACCCTAAAGATCATCGAATTGTGACCTCCCGGCCGTGGGCAGAGACATCTTCCACTAGACCAGGTTGCTCAGAGCACCATCCAACCTGGCCTTGAACACTTCAGGAATGGGGCAGCCACAGTCTCCCTGGAAAACCTGTTCCAGTGCCTCACCACCCTAACAGCAAATAATTTCAATCTAATATCTAACCTAAATTTCGTCTCTTTCAATTTCTACCCATTACTCCTGGTCCTGTCACAACAACCATGATCTTTGGTACGTTGAAAATGACACAGATTTGTCCTACTCGAGACACGTAGAAGTGGCACCTTCCAGCCTACAGCAGAGGGTACAAAAAGAACAGAAACTTTTAAATAATTGATGTTTCTTCTTCTGTGCTGCTTTTGTAAAAAGCAATAAACAAATTATTGAAGGAATGATGAGGGGCTAAAGCTGTAAAAAGAACAGAATCACCTCTCTTGTGGGTGTGTCCACATCTTTAACCTTTTGTGCTTTTGATGCCTTGTACTGAGTGAGCTGAGCCGAGGGGCAGCAGGCAGTCAGCCTGGAGCACCAAGCACTGGCATTTAAGCAGTCCTTCAGGAGCTGGTGGCACCTGTGTTTTATGCAGTCCAAAGATTGTTTAAAAGATTCAGTCCTTACAGTGGCTCATGTTCAGTTTTGTCATGAGCGTGATTATTTCCAGCGTGATTAACAGGTTAATGTGTGTTTAAAGTTACATTGCATTTAAACAAGATAAGATACAAAGCAAGAAGTTTGTAGCACTTCTAGCTAACATAAAATAGTGGTCTCTTTGTCCAAGCGCAAGGCTAACTGTTAAAAGGTCATGAGTTCTAGTTTAAGCTCTGTCAGAGACATTAAATCACCTTGATTTGCTTTAACTCAAACCTTCTCCCAGTAGCCGGAGCTGGAAAGGCCAAAACCATTCATGTTTGTAAGCCATTGGTGATCCTTAGTCCTGAGGTGCTGTGGCACTGTCTAACATCGTTATATTAATACTGCTCACAAGTTTGATGTGGGTGCCACAAGACATATCAGTATTTTTGTGTCATTAGAGTTTGAAAACATTTTATTCCTTCTCCTTTTTGTAGTATTAAACTAACACATCACCAAAATGAGTGAAAACGAAGATCAAGGAGATCCAGCAGATGTCGGTGATTTAACAGAAAATGCAGAATATGAGGATGATTTTGAAAATGACCCTGAATGCCTAACTGATGAAGAAGAAAAACAAAACCTTGGTGAAAGAGAGGTATTAGTTGCATTAAATGCTAGTTGTGTTATTTAGAAGACAAAACTGAGTAATATTTGGAATCATAGGCACAAATTCAGTATTGCTTGAAATGTGTAGGTGCGTTCACTGAATTTTGGCAAGGAAGGTTATTTGGAATTACAGTGAAAAACATTTCAGTGAACTGGTTAGTTTGGTTATAATATCCGTAAAGCAGACAATTCAGTGTTCATTGAAAATGATATGTTTTTTTCAAAAGTACTTCTGGGTTCCTTTAAGTGTTTGTGCAACACTCGTGGTTTTATGCTGTCACTAATCACTTTACTGTTTAGTTAAACTTTGGGCAAATGTGAACATGAAGAAAATGAAGAGACTTGCTAGTGCCAAAAAAGCTGTTAGTTATGACATGCACTATTTGACAGCCTGTTTTAGAATGCAGGTAGTTTGGACTGCTCTTCTCTCTCGCTGTTTCTTTTCTCTTTCTTTGATAACTGTTCTTTTGTTGAGAGAAGAGACTAGTTTATTTTAATTTTTTTAGAATCCTGAAGAAAACGAAGAGGATATTGAAGCACAAATTCCTAAAGCTGCAGACAGCTTTGAGGAAGACAATGAGGAAATGGAAGGAAATCTAGATCAGCTTTCAGAGGAAGATGTAAAAGTGAAAGTGATATACTCTAATGAAAAATTTTTGGAATCCAGGGGAGATATTGAACAGGAGGACCATGAATCTGATGCTGAGAGAGAAAGCTTTATCCAGGAATCCAAGCTGGAAAATGAGCAGGAACTGAATGAGGAAGAGGATGAAGAAATAAAGCGTTATGTCTTAGGAAAGATTGAAGAAGCCAACAAAGAGCTGGAAAGTCAGGCTCCTGTGGATCAAAACAGAGAACGGAAATTAAAATTTAAGGATGAGTTGGTGGATCTTCAAGCTCCTCCTCCAGAAAATGCTGAAGCTGGTAAAACTGACCTTGCAAGAGGAGATGATGTTTCAAGGGGGCTGTCTCAGCTGCATATTTCTAATGACATGGGACAAAAACGCCCATCGCTTTCAGCACGTGCTGGCTCAGATGAGGAAATGACAGATCATAAAATCCTAGTGGAAAAAGATAGAAAGTTTGAACTCTTAAGTTTACGTGATATTGAAAGCCAGGGCGTTTTGCCCCCAATAAGTGTTTCTTTTACAGATATTGAAACTCAGCAAACATCTCCAAAATCTTCACTCTCCAGTTCTTTTCACACTGCTTCTCAAATGAAAGAAATGCCTCCATCTAACTCTAAGCATCCTGCAGATGCTGCTTCGAATGCTGCAAGAGATCTGGGAAAACAGAAGAGTCCACAGAAAACTGAGTCTGCACAGGTGCCTGTGAAAACCTCCACTTACAGTCTTACTCCCAGACAAAAAGAATTAAGGAAGCAGATAGAACTAAGGAATGAAAGACTGAGGAGAGAGGTAAATATATAGAGAAAAGGAAATCACAGTGACCATCCTGTTCCTCTGCTCCACAAAGACCACGTGCTCAGGGTATTTACTCCATTCTTGATAAAAGAGGCAGCAATAGTAGTTGTAGAATAATAATAATAGTAATAATAATAATAATAATAATAATTCTCTGGGGTTTGTATAGAATCTCTCAAAGCTCCTTTCCCAGAGCGGCATAGGATCATGCCTTGCTCAGAGGAGAAATGAGGTATTTATTTAATATATCCTTCATAAGACGACCTTCTTCTGTTCTATTTTTCTTACTGCTTTTGCTTCTTGACTCTCTCTCTACCTAGGTTCTGTTACAGTCCCGCAGTTTATGGAATGTAGCACGTGGTGTCACATCTGCACATATTATACTGCAGTGCAGGAAGTTTACGTTGACCACACTAAGGCGGGGGCACATTTGGGTACTCAAGAAGTATGAATTAGGCAATTATCATATGGGAGAGTGTTCACTCATAATATAACATCTACACAGCAGAGTGAGAACCCTTTTAATTCTTTCTCAGCTCCTTACACAGAAAAAAAAATTATATTTAATAGAGAGTCAGCCTCTGACAGCTGTAATGGGGACTTCAGAAATCTTTACCAGAGAGTTAAAAAATGTAGATGTTTTTCTTCTCTTTGCATTATGATGATACAAATACAAAAAGGTAACTCGCTATGTGTGTTGCTCTATAAAAAGAGCATGAAGCATCTGCCATTTCTCTGTGCCATGATGTACTAATTAAGCTGGCTAAGTAGCTTCCAAGGTTGCTTTCTATCTGTGGAAATAGCTCTAGCCTGCTTTATTTGAAAAGGTTGCTGAGGCTCAGCTCAGAAATGAGGGGTATGAAATGTGACAAGCAATTGAAGTGTTTTCTTTGTGCACACAAGACTAGATCTCTTGACACCAAGCTCTCTGTATTTAAAGTAAAAGGTAGTGTGGTGAGGAGCAGGAAGGTTATTTTTCCTAACTGTGTGTGCTGAATTTCTTCCTTTGTTGGCTGACTTACGGAAAGGTAAGGACGTGTTACCTTATTTCTTCATTCTGGAATGGAATTCTTCCATTCTGTGATGGATTTCTTGGGGATGAAACATTTCTTAACATTACTGGAATCCATCTGCTTCATTTTGATGGGGTTTCTTTCATTCCAATAAATTCGAAATGGTCAGTTTGGAGGATATCTCAAAGTTGTGTGTAGGTGGGAAGAACATCATCTATTTGCGAGAAGATTAGATTTCTCAAAGTGTTGAAATGAGTAGGGATTGTAGCTTTCGTGTCAAAGAGAGTAAATCCTGGTAAAAAATGTCCTAATCAGCTTTCTGAAGCATTAATTGAAAACTTTTCTCCTCCTCGTAGATACTTATCATTAGCTAAAATGGAATTATAAGTAAAAGAAACTTTTCTTAATTTTGTACGTATCAGTTCATTTTGTACACTTGAAAAAAACCTGAAGCTATTAATACTCTTTAAGTAAATACATTACAATTTCATGTCCAAAAAACCCTCCTTATCTATAAGGTAGTGCCTGCAATCCATAGGTTGTTAAATATCCTTTAGGGTTTAGTGGTCCATCAAGCCTGAGGGCTGCATTCATTTAAAAAATGCATAAATTTAAAGCAATCTAAGCTAATCAGAGCTACTGGGCAGATTTAAATTTAAGAGTTTTCACCTGATGGTCTTTAAATGTCTGTGAGTTGAGATGTGTCATGGAAATGGAGGTAATCACATAAAGGATTAGACTGAAAGTGTCTGAATATATCACAAACCACAGAAGTGCTCCAAGCAATTTCTTCCTAAATGTACCATCAGCTGTGATGCAGTCTTTGAGTATTCCTGTTTCATCTGTATTTCAGTGTGTCTCTCATGCAATTCAAATGGCTTATTTATTGCCTGCAACAGTCTCTGAAGATTAAGATAATTCTCTTAAAATCTAAGTTTATTCACTTTTCCTTCCACTTAAGGAAGAAGAAAGGAAAAGGAAACTAGAAGAAGAGAGGAGAAGGGAGAATGACATTGTTTTTAGAGCGTGGTTACAGAAGAAGAAAGAACAACTGCAAGAAGAAAAGCGCATTCGTCGTGCAAAACAGCTGGAAGAGCTGAGCATCAAAGTAAGGTCTCCCTAATGTGGAACTGGGATCTATAGTGCTCTTGTTAAATAGGATAACCAAATTCTAAGCCTGTGTTCTTAGCTCAGCATATGACAACTTACAGCGATGGGAAATGTTGTTGTTACATTGTTTTCAGTGAAGAGCTAGACTTGCATGTTTAGGGCTTCTCTGCTTGGTAGGGCGGCTTGTGCTGTAGAAGCAGCATACAGGAACTTAACTATAAAATCACAGGGGACACAGTGGTGCTCCTATATACCAGGAGAATGACTTGATTGAACTGTGCAGTGAACAAGCAGCCAGAAGACTCTTTGGAATGTGTTCCTTACCATCAGAACTTGTTAGCAAGCAGTTAGTGCACATGACCTGATCAAAACCTGGAGATTCAGATGCTGTTCTAAAGTTCTGCCTTAAAGGGATGGGCTTGAAAAGCTAAATTCAGTACTTTTTAAAACATAGTGTTTTGAATGCTTGCTCATGTATATATTCTATGCCAGATTAGCATATGCTCTAGTGTGTTTATAAAGTCTGTTTCATAGAGGGGACACGCCAGCAGAATACAAAAAAAATTATTATAATGTGATTATTATAAAGGTCATTTACTGATAAGCCTTGTGTACATGTGTCTTTTTTTGTTAACTAGGAGGGGAACAGGGATCCAGAAGAAGCCTATAGGTTATGGCTTAAAAAAAAGCACCAACAATACGTGAGAGAAAAACGGATAGAATTTTTGAGACGCCAAGCTGAGGAAGTGCCCTACATTCCAAGGGCAGAGGAATGCGACAGAGCTTTCAGAGAGTGAGTAGGGTCATTCCTAAGGAACCATGTTTGAAACCTTCGTAGTCTGTCAGGTCAAAACTGTAGCTATCGTATGGTCCATCTTTGCTGCTGAAGTCCTCGTTGTTTTGGAGGTTTTTTTTTTTGCATGAATATGTCCTTTTAAACTTACACCCTAGCAAAAATATGCCGTCGATCCTTGATGTTTGTTCACTGCTGTGAAATTACTTGTCAGAACCTGAGCTGAAAAGAGTAAATTGATTTTGCTAAAAAAGGGATCTTCTCCCCAAACCCTTGTTGCCTGTTCTGGGGCAAGCTTGGGTTGTTTCAGTCCATTAAATGAGCATAAAGTTAATCCAGTTTAACAAAATGGGGGAGGTAAAGGTGGGTGCAGAAGCAGGGGAATTGGGGTGAGAAAGTAGTGCTTCCTGTGTTTGGGTGTGGCAGGCTTTTAGACTGTCTCAGCCATGACACCCAACTTCACCCTACAAGACAGGGTGGGCTCAGTTAAGCAGGGGGGCAAGGCTCCTTGGAATGGATGATGTAAAACTTGAAACTGTAACTGCCAGTACTTCTGGTCCTCTTTCTCTCTCCACAGCTGGCTGAGAAGGAAGAGAGAAGAGAAACGAGCAGCAGAACTAGCTGCTAAAGAGAGAGCCAGGCAGCTTAGATTAGAAGCCAGAAGAGCAAGACGGATGCGGAACATGCACTACATTTAGTTCAGAGCCAAAATCCTTTTGCTTCACAGAACATTACAGTTGAAAATTTGATGTAGCCACAGAGTTCTTGGTGACAATCTTCTTAATTTTTATGGCTTGAGTTTTTGTTCTTTACAGCTACTGACTTTTTGTGGTGTTTTTAAAGCTTTCAAGCAAGTTTAACAATTACCTTCAGTGACAATGATTTTCCTATCTATTTATTTGTAATTTAGTTGAAAAGCCTGCTTTAATGCATAACTCAGGGATCTTCTTGGTTTAACCAAATCTAAATGAGTGCAAGATCTGTATATGAGGGTGGCAAATACATTCCCTTCTTTAAAAGGCACTTTATACTCAGCTCCATCATGGATTCCTGGATGCAGGCTACTGTGTAAAATGTTGAATTTTTGGTGGATTAATATTGCTGTTTGATGCTGCTAGTGATTAAGACTGTGCAAGGTGTTATGTTGTTGGAAAGTGATGTTTCTTGTACCACTTCCTATTGATCTGTTGACCAGCTCTAGACCAGAGGACTGTGTTCTTTTAGGTTCCCAGAAAGTGGTCATTGAAGACTAATGTGTAGGTGAACGTGCAACAGGTTTTGAAACTTACTTCTGTGAGTCATATTCAGTAATTTTCTATTCCATGGAATTAAAAGCTTGTGCAAATTATGACCTTTTCCAATAGTAAGGAAGCTAGGTTCCTTATATAAATGTCAATGTTTACTATAATAAATTTAGCAACATCATCTTACCCAGCTGAATTGTGAACTCTTGATAGCGAACGTGCCAAAGTCACTCATGATATCATAAAGTTAGTGAAAGAAGAGGAGCATTCTGTCCAAGTATATGCCCCAACAGATTTCATGGTCCTGGCATTGCTCTTAAATTTTTCCACATTCACGGTGTTTTCTGGGAGTACTGCAACAGACAGAAGCGTAGTAGATGTAAAGCAGATTTGCTGGTAGTATTTTTCTTGGTTATTTTTGGAGCTAGCTACAGGCATATTGAGAGCACTGGTGTTGGACTGGAGGCTGCTGTGTTGCAGCTTTTGCCAGCATAGAGAGCAAGCATGGATACAAAATGAAAACTTCACATGCTAATAAGACACATAAGTAACAGGGGCCTTCCTCCTTCCAGTACCTTCCCCTGACACCAAAGGCAAGGAGAGCTTCCTGTGTCTAGCAAGCAAATCCAGGGGGAATGTTTGCAAAGGTTCCCTCACACCATCTCCCTAATTGCAGAAAACTACAAAAGAAGTGCTTCTCTGTTCATTGCCTCACACCAGCAGAGTGAAGGGTTTTACAGTTCAATGTCATATAGCTCCTTTTATGCTACAGAGAAAACAGGGTCAGAAATATGACTTCATTAAATCCAAAATTGCAACTTGAAAGCAAGCAAAGGAAGTTTATTGTAGCTTTCTTCATGCAAACCAAAGCAGAGCCAGCAACAGCAAGAACTTACCACTTACATATTCTGATCATGGTATGAGATTCAAAGGAAAATTTGGTAAAAACAACCATTTCAGAAAGGTTTTCTCTCAACTAGACAGCTTCATATGGTAAATTTGGGGGTCAAACTAAGAAACTTAAATAGGCTTCTTTGGATTTAGCAGATTGTCTCTGAAAAGTTCTCTTCAAACCTGTGTCAAGAGCTTCAAATCTACATCAAGATTACAAAACCATACAAGTAAAAAAATACTTTTTTTTCTTAACAGTACCTGTGCAAACTTAATGCTTATATTCATCTTCTCATAATACCCAGGAAGACCTTGGGCAAGGACCGAGTCCTAAGGCCAGGCCAGGCGTCAATGCTATGTACTAAAGGAAGTACATCAGTGTGCCTTTGCTGAGGATCAGCTATGCAGCAGCTTCACTCTAGAAGCTGACACAATGGAAAAGCCATTATTTCAGCTCTATGGAAACATAATAATCTCATCATACAGAGTTTTCCAGAATCCACTTGAAACCAGTTACTAACATATTATAGCTAGAGTTCATTCAAGCTTCATCTCCTTCTTGACAGGAGGGCTGACACTGCATATACTCTTGCTTTCAGAACTTATAGCTATGAAAAATCATTGCACATACTCCTTTTTGTAACTAAATTTAAAAGGATGAACCTAGACTTGGGGACAGTTCATCACCTTGGCTGAGATTAAAAAAAAAAGAGCATGTAACTGACCATTTACCATTATTTTTAAATTTAGACATAACTGATCAGCATTTCATTTGCTTTGGTATGGTTACACTTCTGTCTCCCTCTAAAGGGAAATTCATTAAGATTTGCTAATAAGACCATAAATTTTAAATAGTCAAGAGCATCTCTATGCTCTACAAATTGGACCAGCATAACATTTTTTGTCTTGCCTTTGTGTAAGAAAATAAGTAGCTTTCCAGATTGAGAAGTAGTATCCCAGAGACTATGGAAATCCTGTCAGTCCCTAACTTCAAGAAGTACAGAAGCAGAAACCACGTAATTTCCAATGCTAAACCCACCCATTATGGAAAAAAGGCAAAGGGAAGCCTGCTGAACATCAACTAGTGTAGTTCTTCAGAAAGAGTGCATGTGCAGCTGCCTTGGGTGGGCTTTTAAAGCGCTATCAGCTCTCCTTGACAGTGATTGCAACAATTGAAGGTTACATCT
Source organism: Eulacestoma nigropectus (assembly GCA_013397775.1). NCBI lineage: Eukaryota > Metazoa > Chordata > Aves > Passeriformes > Eulacestoma > Eulacestoma nigropectus. The sequence continues at coordinate 249,624 of VZTE01001949.1, forward strand.
TCATATCTTGTATATGGGTGAAACCTTCCAATACTTTTCTTTGTGGCAAGGAAAGAAGATGGAGAAGTCTCAGAAAAAGAAACTTCTGTTGATGTTTCTGGATGTGCAGCTGGATCCAGTACATGTAGCATCTAAGGATGGAAAAATTGAGATTGAAGATATTTTTATACAGTTTAATAGTATAGTTTTCCCTTCTCTAAGAACTAGGAAGGATTTCTGCTCAAAATCCATTTTCAATTTTTTTTCCAAGTTGAAAACGAAATATCCATTTATGCAGAGCCTTAATATTAAGATTAACACGTATCAAGAGTTCTTACCATTTCAGCCATTTTCTCAGCAGGGGTATTGCAAAACTCCACTGTTGTTGAAGTCTTTTTTGGACTGTTAGTGCCAACATTTCCTAGAAGATGTGAGCTTACAGCTTTGGCTAGCTTACAATTCACAGCTGCTAGCTCTGTTGTAGTGTAAGGCTGGGCACTAGGATAGTATGTCTGTTGTCTCCCCCACTGAAGAGATACCATGAGCTCCTCCAGCAGCCTGTGCAGAAAGGAAAGAAGCACTGTTACTGGGGTTTGTATTCTATACTGCATAATCAGCACCCAGCACTCTTCAGAGGAATCGCCTCTTCCCAAGGCTTACTGCACAAGCTAAATCTTAAACCAAAGAAATGGACAAAAAAGTGTTTAGGAACAAGGAGACAAATGGGCTATTCTCCAAGGCAAGGCCTCACCAACACAGGACATTAATACTGGGAACATTTATTTGACATCTGGCAGAATAAACACTGTAAAGTCCATGTAGGTAGAAGAATCTCTTCTTTGGTATTTTGGTATTTTGGAAGGAAACAGAAGACTTCAAGACAGTAAATGATTAAAGAGAGAAAGCCTGAGGATATGAGGGGTGTCAGTTCTACAGTTTATTACCCCTAAGACCTCAGACCTCTAGGGAATGAAGAAAGAATTCTATTACTTTTGCTCTTTCAGCTCTGAGACTGAAAAGTGACTGTACTATACATCAGCATAATTGATTTTTGTTGAATATCACTGGAAGAGGAGAAAGTCATTTGGTTCTCCTCTAGCCTAAAATAAACTGACAAAAATGAAGTTTGCACAGAGGTAGTCTGGACTAGAAAAATCATACTTGTGTGTATCAATCATCTCTTGACGGAACTGATCGCGTTCATTCAGCAAGTCCTGGATTGCACTTTGTGCATCTCTCGTTTGGCGCTGAAGAATTGCTCTGGTATTGGTCAGCTCATCAGCCATCACCCTGCAAAAGAAATCTCCAGTCAGTAGTGCAAGTGGACAGTTTGAAAGTCACCTTTTTTCTACTACAGACCGTCATTTGTCTGCTGAGCCTGAGGATTAAGCTGCTGTTCTCTGTCCCCTCCCCCATGCAGAGCCTATATCAACCTAATTAAGAATAATTTCTGTTCAACTACAGCCAACACCAGTGCAAGACTATGTTTTGACTGACTGAGTTTAAACAATCTTAGGTCACTCGATACAAATCTAGTAACAGACATTTCAAAATACCTTGATTAAGTGTACATGGTTGACAAGGATCCTGTGAAAGAAAAAGCTAAATACATTTTTCTTTTACTAATAATTTTCACAAGTATGCTGTAATTACATCTGTTCACTCAGCTCTAAAAATGACAGCTATGGCTATAGACTGCATTCATTTACCTCTTTGCCTTTCTCAGGGGCAATCATCAGATGACAGATAGGAGTATTTAAGAGCTACACACAAGACAGCTATTGTCACATTTTGGTATGCCATGAGGTGTGGCACTGACCCCTCCAGCAGGCATTTCAAATGCCTGTGATATTCCAAATGCAAAACCCAGAACGACATTTAAAAAACAACCAGTTAGAAATACATGATAAAAATGAACCAGAATGTTACAATATTGAAGAGTGTTACTTTAAGCACATTGCTGAGACTCACAGCCCTGATCTCAGAACTCCTCATAATGTTAAAAAAACCCAAGTCTGCATAGTAACTCTTGCTCGGCTAGGACTTACAAGTACCATTACACCCCATATGTTACACAAGTTACCATTCACTCCATATGCTGAAACTTCTTAAGACCAGCAAATTAAAGAGAGGAGACTGTATTCTATCACCATTTCCTTCAAGCAGTAAGGTCTTCTGTGATACGCACTAAGCATCATAATTCAGTCAGTTACATCCAAGTGTAGTAGAAAATTAAAAATCCTAGAACACTATTTACAGATCTGGTAAGATAATTAAACTTAACAAGTTTAAAGTCCAATCCACTGCCAAATGAGATTTTGACTTTCAGACCAGCTTTTATGGTTACAGAAGTAACAGTAGGGTTCTGAGCAGTAACAGAACCAGTGTTGGATAAAGAGGTCCCCCTAATCTTTCTTCTATAGTAGATCCCTGACTTGTTTTAAGCAGAGCTCTTAACCACGTCAGCTTCTTCTCGAATTAATGACTGTATCATACTGGGGGGGGTTGGGGATGAAAATCAAGCTAATTACCTTTAAGATAAGCCAGCTGCCCTAGAAGACATTTTTAAACTCTAAACTGCACGCAGTTTTATCAAGATGAAGAGCTTCTCTTGCTGTGTTGGCAAGAACTATAGTTGAGATTTTAGGAGGTTTAGGACTCACTGTACTACCTCTGAAAAGTAGGACTATTCAGATTTACAAGGAGCTTACTTTCTTTATACCTTTTCTGTATTCTCAGATTTCATAGTAGGTGTCAGTATGGCTATTGTGGCTGTCCTCTGCATATGTAAGCACACTGCAATGAGTGTATGTGATGAAAGACTGAAGGGGAACGCTGTTAGGACAGCTCCATGAGAGGGAATACCTGCTTGCTAGGAATTTGCTTCTCCACACATCACATTGTATAGACATGCGCTCCAATTGTTCGGACAACTGAGCCATATTCCGGCCCAGGACTTCGTTTTCTAGGATGAGCTGATTCTTCTCACGAGCCATGCGTTCAAAGTGATACTGCAGGTCATCCCCAACAGAAGCAACAAGTAATTTCTTCAGCTCCCGATTGACCTAGAATTAGACCAGACTCTCTTGTAACTGTCAATAGAGAATAAACAGTCCTACTTCCAGAATGGAGTACAAGTTATTGGAAATTGCTAACAGCAAATTGGCTTTCTCTTTCCAGAATGGGACGTATCCAGGCAAGCATAAACATTTGAGCCTAATGCATGTCCAACACATTCTTGTTTAAATTCTAACAGTCAAAGAGGAAGAATGAAAGCTTGCTGCAGGAAACAAAGTTTCAGTAGTATTTGACTCCTGAATCAGTAAGATAACAAAGGATTAGACAAGACATCCACAGGTACATGAAATAGGAAATTATAGTCAACCCTTCTACAGCATAACAAAATCTTTCCTCATGAAAGATTCATTTCCCTGCAGCTGTCTAGTGTGTTTCTCCCAGCTAAGTCTTTGACTCTTTCATCTGTTGTCAGAGAAGCAGCACTGGAATACTCTGATGTACTTCTACTCTATATCTTAGCTGGTAAGTTCAAAAGGGAACCTATTTGTTTCAAGGCTAGAGTGTCATAGCAGTTCTCTTTGGTCACATTCACAAACTGCTTATACAAACCAAAACAGTTCAGCTGTGTGAGAGAAAACACCTTTAATTTCTCACCTCTGTCTGTATACGCAGCTGATTAGAAAGACCTTCTTTATCCTGTAACAACCGCTTTTCTGAACTCTTCAGCTTTTCAATTGCATTTTTCAGCTCTATCAGTTCTTTCTTGGGATCTGTGGCTCCATCTGACTGATGGAATGCGTCTCCTTTATGTCCCACAGATTTAGCTACCTTAGCATTTTTAGTTGGAACAACATGGGTGATAGCTGCTTTGGGGACTAATATTCGAATAGCTTCAATCTCCACTGATTTATCAGCATGTACTTTTCCCAGCTGCAGAACTCCAGGACTCAAGGAAGAGGCTGTCTTTTTATGGGGGCTGTGGTGGATGTGATGGTTTGTATTGTTGGCTCCAGTGATTACTTCCACTGATCCAGCTGTTTGCTCTGTTTCCATGCCATCTCCAGGGCCTCGAATGGGTGCTGAGGCATCATCAACTGAAATTTAGAAATTGTGGAGAGAAAGTTTACCACCTTTCACTTTGTTATAGTGTCATTTTAAGTCTTCCCTTAATTTCTGTACTTCAAAGTTACAGATTTTAATTGTACACCGCATGTGTCAAATAGTCCACTGCAGCAGCGATTATCAAGCACAAGTCCGAAAATCATAGAATGGTTTGGATTGGAAGGGACCTTCAGGATCATCCAGTTCCAACCCCCCTGCTGTGGGCAGGGACACCTTCCTGTGGACACCACCACACTAGACCAGGTTGCTCAGGGCCCCATCCAACCTGTTCTTGAACACTTCCAGGGATGGGGCATTCAGTGTCTCACCTGTTCCAGTGTCTCACCACCCTCACAGCAAGCCCTTAGTCAAGTAAGTCCTTACTCAAACGTGCATTGTTCATTAATAATAGCAGTACAAGACACAAACATTGATTTGAATTGCATTAATTTTAATTTCCTGCTGCCATACAAGATTAAATGCAGACACAAAAAAAGAGCTTTCCTGGAAAAAAATTCTTGACAATATTACTCATAGGCTGAAAACAAGATCAGGTTTTGGGAGCTGACAGAATCAGAGCAGTTTCATTTTAAAAGCAAGAAGCAAATGAAAAACAGCTATTAGCCAGACAGTTACTGACACCTTAAGAAGTTTAGCAGACTTTCAAGTACTAACGTGTTTTAGTTGCCCAAGTGAAGGTTTAAGAAAAGCCAACAAGCCAGTTCTGCTCCATTTCTGAACTACAGACTCCAGCATTCCCAGTAATGCTGCATTCTGCTCTACAGTCTCCAATGTACACGACTTTTAATGAAATTAATTTTATTTAAGTTCACTAAGTTTTCAGCTGAATGAATTATTATTGTAGCAGCTTCCCCACAATGGGTGAGAGATACAAAGTTTCTGAGAACATGGCTACACATGCTGCTTTTTTTCTCATACTGTAGGCAGTAATGTGGGCTTGTGTCCTCTATCCAAATAAATCTATCCTAATATTAATGGATTTCAAAAATGCTGTAGTAACACCATTATATTGCCTTACTTTCAAGTTTGCTGAATCAGTACCGACAGGTTCTAAGCACCAAAGGAGGCTGTCAGACAAGTGTACAGATAGATCACAGTACCAGTCACAAACTTATTTTTCAATATAGAGCTGGAGTAGAAAAACTACATTCAATTGCTGTTCCATCCAGGCAGCTCTGGTTTTCACTGCAATGATGAAGTCACAGATCTACTTCCTCGTAGCTACATAAAATGAGTAAGTTTAAATGAATGGAGCCTGGTATACAGTGTAACTCTAGTGTTTAGAATTCCAGTTAAAGTACTTTTTAATCTGGTCTGCGCAGATGTCATATGAACAACCTACCTTTTTCTAGAGGTGTCATTTTCTCTTTAGCAGGCAGCTCTTCCTAACTAGGTAAGTCTGAGGAAGAAATGAAGAGGGAGACAAAAAACAATCTTTAGCAAGATAACCACAATAGTAATCTTAGATGATCCTATTTTCTAGTAAAACCTCTAAACTCCAGTTCAGTAGCACAGTGAAAAAACCCACACCAAAACAAAGGGGAAAAACGCAAAATAATAAAAACTACACCAAAACCCATAGAGTTAAAAAGAGAAGACTGTGAGACTTCTGGCACTTGTGTCTTTTTTCACCAAGAGCTGCACTTCAACTCCTTTGTATTGCTCCTCATCTTTTTCTAGTTTCCATTCCTCAATATTTTTTTCTGGTCTCCCTCCTTTTTCCAGTGAGCCCTCATCGTACTCTTTAAAAGCCTGTAATGTTCCCAGGGTACAACTGTATGACCATGCCAAGATAACTGAAAATAATCACAGAACCACAAGAAAAGGAAATCCCACACTGTGCTTCAAGCAGATCAAGAGGTGAGGAGGAAACAATGGCACCTGCACAGCTACACAATTCCTTTAGTCCTGCTTGCTAAAACAACCTTTTTAATAGGGCCAATTCTCAGTCAAAGAAGGAGTCAGTGCCCCGAGTGGGTGCACAGGATTAAAGTAACAGCAAAAGTTGACCTCCAGTTTGGCCCAAACCACCATCCTGCCCATTTTCTCCCTCATCCACCAAAGGTATTAATCGTTGCCACCCTCATCCACAGGCCCATCCACTCTCAATTATACAAGTCACTCATCCCTTTTTTCTAGGGTCTCTTAACTACGTTAGTTTGCGATCAGCATACCCCTATTTTGTTTGGCTGGCTTTTTTTCCTTGAGCTCTCCCCATTATTCAAGGGAGATCCCCAGGGCCTTTGCTTCCTTTCACTGTACCACTAACTGAAAAGGTTTAACTACAGCTTTTTGACTCCCATTGCAACATTGTCCTAAAAAGAAAATGACAGCAGTGAGCACACTTACTACTTTCGGGTTTCTAGATTAAAGATTTGTTTTGTGTCAGGCAGGTTCATCTTTTGTGAAGAAGACAAGAGAAACACCTTTCCCTCCTTGAGCTTTCTCAAACTACAGATACGGAAATGTCTCACCATCTGTTGCTTCTACAACTGGAGTTGTGTGTTTGCTTATTTAATAGCCATTAGGTGTTAATCACCACTGCTGTTCGTTCCTTTTGATTGAGGATGTCTATTTACTTGATGAGAACGAGGAGGATGAAAGCGTAGCTGCCCAGAAAAAGGCAAGAATACTCAACGAAAGACTGATGAGGAGCATTTGGGCTTATCCGCTCCATCAGACACGACCTGCCGGTGACCCTGCTCCTTCAGAATTCACGCTATAATACTGGCCAGTTACGTGCGGGGGCAGTGGAAGCCTCCCAACACGTCCCCCTCCTCCTACATCTCCGTAGGCGAGACTCCCTCACTGGTTGCATCATTACCCACCGCACCTCTCCGCGGACGCCGAGCCCTGCAGGACCCAGGGCCTCGCACAGCCACCGCCCTCCCGCCCAGCCCCGGCCCCCCGGGTCCCCTGCCCCGACAGACCGACCCCGGCCCCGACAGACCGGCCCGCAGCAGCGATGTCGCGACAGCCCCCGCACTTGTCCCCTCCGCGGCTTCCGCGTCCGGCGGCGGGCGGGGCGCCCCGCGTGTCGTGTCCGCTCCCGCCCAATCGCGGGGCCGGGCGCGGGGGCGGCGCTTCGGTTGCCGGGGCAGGGGCGGGCCGGGCATCGCCATCGTCGCCGTCATCATCATCACCATCATCGCCATGGTGAGCGGGGACACGGGGCCGGGGGCAGCGGCGGCTCCGCGGGACACATCTCCTCAGGGCCGCGGGCGGGAGGTGCCGCCGCCGGGGCGCGCCCGGCCCTTGGCTGAGCGGCTCGTGGGGCGCAGCCGGGGGATGTTTTAAGGGGCCGTTCGGGCTCGTTGGTGCTCAGCTGTTGGGAAGCTGCTGGTGCCACCCCGGAGCTGCCCTGAGTTGGGCATAGGCTGGGCCAGGAACTCGGGAGACACAGCGGGAAGGCAGTGGTGCATTTTGAGGAGGGAATAGGTTTCAGGTGCCACAGTCTTTATTCTTGAGTGGATCTACTGTGTAGTAATGCAGGACAGACGACAGGATGTCATTGCAGGGGCAATAATTAAAAAAACCAGTTTGCACTTTAATATCGGGGAGAGGTTCTTCACTCAGACGGTGGTTGGGCACTGGAACAGGATCCCCAGGGAAGTGGTCACAGCACCAAGCCTGACGGAGTTCGAGAAGTGTTTGGACAATGCTCTCAGGCACGGGGTGTGACTCCTGAGGCTGCCATGTGCAGGGCCAGGATTTGGACTCGACAGTCCTTGTAGGTCCCTTCCATCACAACATATTCTGTGATTATAATGGAACTCAACTGAGTCCCGTTTGCCCATGGGCAAACTCCAGTGTTGATTAAAAATCAGTGTTGATTAAAAAATCAACAGCTTTGAGTTGTATTTTGTGCTCAAACTGATATGCAAGACGCATGCAATAGCCTGGCAGATGCACCTGCTGCTGGGTCCCCCCTTAAAGATCTGTCTCCAGCCCCTCAGATTTGCCCCAACCCCTCCAGCAGCTTATTTTGCACCTTGCTTTTGGAACATAAGATCAGCATTTGCCACTTAAATAGAAATGCCACTGTTTGTTTTCAGATATGGGGGTTATAAGTGTTTTATTTAATCCAGGTAAAACTGTAATTTTCAATTCCCGTGTTGAATTTATTCACGTCGGCAGAAGTCCTGCTTTGTGAGTTGTACCTTAGGTAAAATGTTTGCTTTGTTGTATTTGACTGTCACTGAGTTTGGCATGTCTCTAACTTCCCTTTATTTCTGAGGTGACACCAAGTTAACTTCACTGAAGCAGTGTGGAATCTTACAGCAACCTCTAACAAAACATTTCATGGCATATTTGTTTAATTTCTTTTGAAAAGCCTTCAGTGGTAGGAACTACATGATCTGTTGACATAATTCCATTGCATGATGATTTTTATAGGTCACTGAGGTTTTTTCCTATTATATTCTGTGCTGAAAATGATACCAGTGATTATTTGTTCTGTCCTTGGTGGGTTAAAGATATTCCATTTTGTCTTTTATGTGTAGAAGTTCCTGAAGATTATAACTTTGCCCTTTCCTCATTTCACATTTTTCTTCAGTAAACAAATCTTGTTCTCTTAAAATTTTCCTGCTGGTAACTGGTTTTAAAATTTAGCCATTTTCCACTCTGCCTGCAGTTTTCTCTAAATGTGGTATTTAACCCGTAAATTCTTCCCAGCTTCATTGTGTTTCACTGCTGCCAAACAGAGCAAAATATTTGTTTCTTGTGGTTTAGATCTCCATATTGCCAAATTCACCATATTTTTTTCCTGAACTGTTTTGCACTCTCACTGCAACCTACTGTAACTATCAGATTTCCTGTGGTTTTGTTGTCTGGCCAATTTCTCGCCTTGTATTTGAATTTTTATTGTAGTACTTTGCATTTATTTCTGTAGAATTTTCAGATTATCATTCTGAGTTCTGCTTCTAAACTGCTTGCAATCTTTCCCACCTTAGCTGTCAGCCCAGATTCTGGAAGTATGCTTTCTCAGTTTCATTTTCCATGTAATAAGAAAAATCTGAAATAAAGCAGGTGCATGGCAGATCATTGTGGAACACCATCTGACTCCCAGCTGGCAAGGGAAGTATTCCTAATTACATCTTCATATGATAGACGTAACTGCTCTTTAGTTTAGGCCATAATGCCTTACTCAGCTTGTCAGGTTCTCAGGTGACAGATTAAAAGCCTTATCAGTTCCCTGTTTGTCACAGCTGTGGCTTCTCCCTTGCTCACTCTGTCAGGAGAAGATTTGTTCTTGACAAAGTCACATTATCTGCTTTTTATTATTATATTGTTGTCTTAGATGTTCAGTGATCAACTACTTAATAACTTGTTCCATAATCTTCCCAAACACTGCCTTTCCTGCCCTCCTGTGCCCTGGGACCTTTCTTCTCTGGCCTTTCAAGTGTTAGAGAGTCCTGCTTGTTTATTTTATATTTAAAAACCCACTATTTTTTCCACTCATGTACCCTTCATCCTGAGAGTTTCCTAAAATGCATTAAGAAGAATTTGGCAGCTGGAAGATGATGGGAAAATAGATACTTGGGAATGAGTGCTGCTTCGTTAGGTATGGACACAGGATCCTGGGAAAGGGCTAAGTTATGTGACTGTTGGATGCCATGACTTTATGCACTTGACCTATCTTAAGCCTTTTCAGAACATTTTTTCTCAGGAGCAAAATTAAAATATAAAAGAGGACTTCTGGTGGGTTCAAGTACTGATCTGCAAGCTGGATTTTAGCCTCAGGATTTTAATCAGATTCTGAAAGTACTGAGTTTTGAGTTCGAAAGCTTGACCAACCCTTAGTACTATGTTGCTTCCACTTAATCATATAGCTTGCCTAAGTTTTAACATGTCTACCTACTCAGAAAAAAACTGATACAAGTCTTATCATGGCCACAGAAAGAAAAAGGTAATAACTTTTAGTGGAATCACTTTGGAGTGTATTTGTGTCAGACCCTGTACTCCACTCAGGTGCAAGCAGTGCTCTGGAAGTGGTTGTGTGCGTTGTAAAGCTGGGCAGGCACATTGCTATGGTGGTGGAAGCTGAGGTAAAGGGACAAATGTTCTGGAGTACCCTGCAGTTATTTGTCTGACAGCACTTTGGCTTTACAGCCTGCTAATCAGTGGAGAACAGCTTTCCTTGTCATCAAATGGCAGCATTTCAGAGCAGTTCTGGTGCATTCTGGTGTCTGGTTTGTAACTGTGGGAGACGTGGCTACTATGGACAGTGAGCAGTAAATTCCCAAAGGGAAAGCTGCATTTCTCCACCGAAGATGTGCTCTCCCTCTTGGCTGCTGGAATACTTTTTCATTCTGTAATGGTACCTTTCATGTCATCACATGCAGAGATGTGTTTGTCCATGATCTTAACAACATTATTTTCTTTTGATTCATGAGTTTGGTGCACTCTGACACTTGCAAGTGTTCCAGAGATGGAAGTGCAACCTTTTCCAGAGAACAATGGGCTCTGTACACCACAGATCCAGAACCTGATTGCTCTGGAAACACTGCACATAGGTGCAGTTAGAGGATTTCCTTTTCTTCCATCCTTTGAAACAATTATTGTTACCCCTGCAATCTGACAGCTGCGTTCTACATTACAAAGACTCTTTGAATAACAGGACAGAAAAATTATTTCCTTCTTGTCCATAAAGAAATCAAGGCACATACAAGTCAGGTGACTTGTCTAATTGATGGCATCTGGTTTTGATCTTGTGGATGTAGAAGTACACGGTTAGTTGAATTTAAGTGTCCAACTACGTTAGTTCTTTTTGCAGAGTTAGGGGAAAATATATATTAAATTGGCTCTCCTCGTTCCCAGAGCTTGCAGTCTTGTATTTTTGACAAAAATCTTGACTATATCAAGGGAGGAGCAGTTCAGCTCACTTCAACAGGAAATTTGACAACTTGTGTGTTACATGTTTGCTGTAATTATTATTATCATCAGTTCATTAGTAAAACCCACAGCTTGGAGAATATCAACACAGAAGTCATCAATTTAGACAAGATAGAGAAGAAAAATGAGAAATTTTTTAAAGTGCTTTGATTCTTCAGCGGAAAATACTTGTTTCCTTTTTTGAAAATGGGTCTTAGGAAACGAATCAGGAATTTCTAGAGCCTGACAATAGTGAGTCAGACAATAGTGAGAGCTCAATAGTGAGTTAGGTTTTCATGGCGTGTTCAAATTTTCAGCTGAAGACTTTATAGAGACGGAGCAGCTCATGGGGCTGTATTGGTTTCCATTTGGGACCCAGTGATCTCAACCATACTGGATGAGCTGGTAAAATGGAATAATTTTGGTGAAGTTACCTATTACAATAGGTAATTGTAACAACCTATTAAAATATGTCATTCAGAACTGATCATATAAACAGAGTAAACTCTTTCCTGCTAATAGACTTTCCTGAACAAGTGCACAGTTATAAAATAACTTCCCATAATTTTCAAATTGCATACTTCCTGTTGCAAAACAGTTGCCATTCAAAAAGAAACAAACAAAACAAAAAACCAAAACAAACAATAGAAAAAGGCATTTTAAGCTCTTCCAGGAAAAGATGCAATATCTCCACAAAAGACACTTCCCTAATGCTTTGGAAGTTTTGCCTCTTCGGCCTTAAAACAAGACTTGGTTTCACTAGAGTGCCAGCTGGTGATTACATTGAATTTTTCTCAGCTGCACAGTGGCCTGATCCTGTCAGTTGTAAGCTTGCAGGACAGAACCAACCACAAAGACAAGTGTCTGTACTTAGTGGCCAACTGCTATTTGCAGCATTTCGTCACAGGGGAAAAAAAATTTTTATGCAGTGTGAGAAAATAAAGAAAATGCTATCAGGTAGCCTCTAACTATTATTGCATGGTGAGTCTTCCTGTGAGCACCAGGAGTGTGTCATGGTTTCTTCTTGAACTGGTGATTCCAAACAGTGGAAATTTACTTCTTCAGCAGATAGGCTGTGTGCATTGCAGAAGATGTAGCTGATAAAATAACAGATTCTTTGTCACTCTGTCAGGCAAGTGAAAACTGTTTGAAAACCCCCATAATTTTCCTTTGTTCCTGGAGCTCATTTTGGGTTTGATGCTGACATCTTTATGACATTATGTGCTTTATAAAATACCACCCTACAAATACAAAGTTGACAGGTTTAGAATCCATGGGATAAATTACCTCCTACTGTAGCCAAGTCTTGCCTTTGGCTTGCAGAAATTACCATCTCTCCAAATGTAATTTTAGATGCATTGATGGCTCTTCTGATGGAATGGCTCAAATAGGTGACATTGTGATAGTCATAGTTACCTAACATTGTCTAATGATAAGTTTGATACTAATCTCCCTTTGTCACCCAGAGTTGTCTGTCCAGATCCTTTGGGTTGTGGGTACAGATCTTAATAACTGACATGTCTTTCCTAATGGTATGTTGGGTTTTTTTAAATATAAACATTGTCAGAAACTCAAGAAGTTCAGGAATTACTCAGTGAGCCAGTGCCATGAATAAAGAAAAGTTACAAACTTTCAGTTAGCAGTAAAAAATAATAGAATTTGATGACAGAGACAGTGGTTATTTAGAGAGATGTTCCTTAGGCAGATTTGATATGGATAAAATTTACACTTAACCGTCAGAGCTCTGCATTTTTTGAAAGTACATCTAGATTGTTGTTAATACATTAACCCAGCTGGTCTCTGTAGGATCTGGAGCAGCTTGGAAGGATGAGCACTACCCTTGGGCAAAGAGACACCAAGCTATAATTAGAATCATAGAATCATCATTTAGGTTGGAAGGGACCTCCAACCTGCTCAAAACAGGTCTAACCAGACCAGGCTGTTCCAGGCTGTGTCCTGGCAAGTCCTGAGCATCTCCCAAGATGGAGATTGCACACTTCCTCTCGGCATCCTGTGCCAGTGCTTGACCACCCTCTTGGTAATTCTTTTTTTTCTAGTGTGTGACTGAAATGTTCCATGTTTCCACGTGTGTCCTTTTGCGTTTTTTTGCTATCACTGTGCACCTTCAGGAAAAGTCTAGATCCATCTTTTTGGTGTATTTCAGTTAGGCAGTTGTAGACAGCAGTAAGGTCACCCTCAGCCTTCTCTAATCTGGGTAGGCTCAGTTCTCCCAGCCTCCTCTCACGTGTCCTGTTCTCTAGACCCTCACTGCCTTGGTGGCCAGTGACTGAACACTAAAAACTGAACCTTTTAGGTTTTTCTGTTTGATAGTGTCTGTTTCCTTTAAGCCAAGGGAGTATTGACCCTCCAAAAAGTGTTTTGGGCTGTTCAGTTGCCCATTTTAGTGTCAGTTTCTAGAATCCTATGGTGATCTAGTATATCCAGGTGGGATCCTCTGTTAGTCATGAGCTGGCTGGTGAGAAACAATGGTAGTAGGGAGCACCTATTGCTCTAAGTCTGAAGAGGGCTTTTCCATGAAGACTGACTTTTAACTATAATTGTAGCTGCCAGGAATAATCACCAAAAGTACTATTTCCTGAAAGTAAGCACTGTACTTGGCCTAATGCTCCCGAACTATTTTGTGTTCACCTGTGTCCTTATACAGATGGAAATCAGAGGCCCTGGTGCCTAAGCAACATGCTGGGGTCACTCAGTAGTGTTTTGTGTCTGGAACTCCATAGTTCTTTCCCATTCAGCAAAATTTAAAAAAAAAGCAGCATTAGGTTCGATAAAGGGAGTACATTTTGTGTAGCAGGGCTTTGGAACATGCTGTCACAGTTTAATACTAAGAATGACAGCTTAGCAAGTATTTGCGTCTAAAATGGGCATTATCTCAGATCACATGAGCACATACAAGAGGTAGAAATTCCTTTTTTTTTTTGTCACACTGTATGCCTATTAAGAGTTATGTTCCCCGTATGAGATAAACTCTGTGAGGTGCCTTCATGAGTTGTCCTGGAGTGGGCAGCTCTGATACTGGCTTTGAAAATGTGGCATTGGGATTTTTGGAGTCTGGGCATTGAGGAGGGCCACCTGCCCATGTGTCTCAGTTTTCCTGTGTGAGAGGACTTCATCACCCTGGCTGTTGTGATCTGTGCTTTATCATTTAGTCATTTCGACTTCCTCTTACGAGGTTACTAATTTTGAGGCACGGTGCACTAGGAAGAGATGGCAAACAGCGGTGGCTTCTTAGTGATGATTTCAGAAGTGAATTCTTGAGGTTTAAATAAGGCGCTCAACCTGTCCTTGGGCACCAGAGGGTGCTCATGTCTTTGCAAAGAAGTGGCTCTCTCCCGAGATGTGTTCCTGAGAGCCTGTTGCACGATCTTTGTTTGCATGGGATCCTCCAGTAATTGTAATTACCTTAATTATCTTTCTAAAAAATCAGACTTTTTCTGCAGAATACTCTAACACGCTTGGAAAGAGAGGCACATATAAGAGGGCTACACAGGGGAAGCGGGGAGAGGCGGGTAGGCATGCTTGAGGCTGTGTACCTGTTCTTCCACATTAACACTGCATATTTAAGTGTGATCCCTCGCTAAATTTAGTACCCCTCCTATGTTTAGCCTTTCCTTATATGCTTTCTCCTACTGTAGGGACTGCATTATGCTGTATGTTTTCTAGTTACATAAAAGCAATGCTGTCCTCACCCTGTCCTATGGTCTCTGTTACAATACACTCTTTGATAACTGAACCGTGGTCTTTTAAGTCTGAACACTCCCAAATCACTGGGATGGAGTAGAGGAATTGTGGTCTGGATCCAGTCCTTGCAGCTACTGACATTCTGGACTAGCAGTGTTTCCTGGAGGCAGCTGCAGGGGCAGTGGGCTGGGCAGCATGTTCCCTTTCTGACTTCTTCCACAGGTGCCTGCCTGGTTCCTGTGCTGCAGTGAAGGGTCTGTAGAAGCAGGAAATGAGGATGAACTGACTGATCTGCCTCTGCTGTGTTTTTGTCAAAATGAAGGGGTATTTATGATGCCTAAATAGTACAAATATTTTAGCTATTAAATCTTGCTATCCTTACGTGAAAGGAGTGGTGGTGATCATTTTCCCATTTTACAGAAGTGGGAAATACAGCCTCCTTTTTTAAAAAGTGCTGAACATCAAATGCACTAATGCAGGGGGCAGCTGTGAAGGTGGAACTAAGCAATTTTGTCCAAACTGTGTGCAGGATTGAAATCTCTCAGTCGCTGTCTTTATCCAGCAGAGACGTTTGCACTTCTGGGGGATAACATAGTTCAGTTGTGCAAATCTGATGACAAAAGTCCTGTGCTTTGGGAGAGAAATAATCTGTGAATTTAGAACAAATTTTCATAAAGTAAACCTGTAAAAGTCGGTTAGGATTGGTAGAGTTTGGGAATATGATTATACTTACCCACTTTGCTATCTGTTCCCCACGGAAGTTTTTGATTTCTTACTTTACTCATGGGAAATTGCTGAACAGCTTTTATCATGAGAACTTCTGTTTGCGTGTAACTTGTCGTTAGTCTGACTTCAGAATAAATTATGACCATGACATCTATACTATCTGAAATCTGGATTTAGTCCAACTACCTTAGAATTTGACACAATCTGAGAAAAAATGAACTCAGCATTTGGTTAAGCAGTAGTGCAGACAAAATGCTTGCTTCAAGTGCCCAGAGTAGTGAATGAGAAACGTGTCAGCAGAGTTGTTTGTCTGCTTCATAGGACCATAAACAGTTACTAGAACATGACGAGCTCTGACTGTTCCAGGGGGATGCAGCATGTGTGGTCTTCATAGCATTCACACGAACTCCTGGGTGCTAATTGCTCGTGGTACTGGCTGGCTGAAGGACCCGCTCTCCCTTAGCTGTGATTCCAAGGCAACCAACTAGTTCTTGTTAAAAAAGCTTTTCAGAAGATTATTATGAGCTGAGATAATCTGAACATGCATTATACTACTTTGAAGTGCTGTTGACAGCTTTGGTTTAGTATTTGTAGGTGTTTCCTTTCAAAGCTCTACTTCCAGCTGCTTGTAACTTTCTCAAATTTTAACCATTCTGTGTGAAAATTTCCAGATTGATTCTACAGGAGGCTGGAAATTTCATGGAATACCTGAATAAGAATATGTGGGGAGAAAATTTGAAAATGCTTCAGAATCCTAATTAAAATACTAAAAAAAATTATCAGCGTTCCTTTGAAAAACTTTAATTCTCAAAATACTGGAAATTGAAAGCTGGAAGTTTGCCAGAGGAATGCTTTTCTATAGAAGAAAACTACCTTCGAGTATTGACAGCTTTAATGTTAGGCCACGTTTTGAGCCTTTCAGAAATATTTTTCCTGTAAATACAATCTTGGCTGGATTTTGTAATGGGATGTGCACAGATAGCTCAGTGTTTCCCTCCTGGGATCACCTCAATGGAGGCGTTAATCTCGTGGCTGGAAGGTGGAGACACCGCGTTCAGCAGCTGACCACGGCAGCATTAGTTCTGCTCCTACTGGCTGATGAAGTGCAAAGCACCTAAACTTTGTGCTCAGATGTGATTATGTGGGATGACCTGCGTTGCAAATCGTGCTCTGAGTCAGGGAACAGCTCTGCTTTCACTTAAATCACTGTCAGGCGCCGCTGGAGTTAGTGGAGGCAGACAGGCACGTTCTGAGCACTACTGACTGCTCTTAGAGGAATTACCTGTGATCATGTAATTATGAGTACAATAATATATGATCCTATCATCTGCAGCTTTATAAATGTGCATTAAATGGCCACGTGTTCTCCTAAAGACGAGATGCAGCTGGTTTTCTAAAGCTAAACTTGGCTGAACAGAGCAGTGAGGAGAAGTATGGCATCCTTCAAGTGTTTTAGAGAAATTTTTTTCCCTAATTAGAAAAATAATATGAATCCTGTAGCTAAGTACTTAACTATGACATGTAATTGCAGGGGATTAAAGTTACTGGTTGAGAATTTCAATTCTTGATTATTTTATGTGAGAGACCAGGGAAAAAAACGTTAGGTTACACTAATCATGCCTACATGCTTCATAGGAAACTTACATAATTTACATAATCTAGTAGTAAAAGAAGATTTCTTGCATAGTAAATCAACAGAACAGCAAGATAATTTTGCTGATGTGACATGGAATTGCAGATTTCTAAATCTGAGAAGAAAATTTGAGGCTTTCAACCTTCTAGAGGTAACATTTATCACAACCCCTGAGCCTAAGGGGATGATTTACTGAACTGAGATCCCAGCTGAAAATTCCCTTGGTTAGTTCTACAGAGTCAGAAGTATCCCCATGCTGCTTGGCAACAGATGGTGCAAGCAGCAGTAGCCGTATGAACATACACAGTCCAAAAGGCACCTGAGAAGCCTAGGAACCAGTAATATTGGGAGTCTGTGGATCCAAAGGATGTAGCACCAGTTGGAGAAGGGTAAACACAAATGCAGTAGAGCGTTTGACTCAATAGATCTCAAATATGATTAAGAATGTTAATAATTTATCCTGTATTTGCTTAATTTGAAATAGTCTAGAATTTGTGTGACATTTTCAAAAGGGAGGCTTTGCTTTCTACAAGGAGAGGATAAAAAGAGATATGCTTACGAAATTCATCAGTGAACTTCTGAATACAAGGCTTAGGTTGAGAATTGTCTGTAGTGAAGACATTGTCATGGAAATTGCAGTTGCCAGATGTTTTTCCTTTTGAAAAGTGATCTTTTGATTTTACTTTTTCACTAAAGAAAAGCCTGTTGAGAAACTAGTGGGAGGCGCAACAGCAGTGAGGGGGCTGCAAAATTGGAGTTCTAAAAATTATCCCGGCTCGTGTGTCAGAAACATGAATAGAAGAGGAGGAAGAAAATGAGTTTTAAGAGACACAGCTAATTGAGTGCTCTATCTACACAGTGTTGTGGATTTAAGTTTTGCCTGGAAAATATCCTGTATTACATAAACTGTGAAGGTAGAAGATGGCTTGAATAACACAGCTTAATAAGCATGCACTGATGAGAATTCATTTTGGGATTTAAGGTGCACTACAATGCTGAAAATTAGAGCACTTTCTGCTACACAGAATGTTATTTGTTAAATACCACCAGCATGTCTGAAGTCTTGCAAAATTGTTGCTAGCATTTAATGGCTTAGCTACTTCTGTGCTTTTTTGCCTTTCCCTTTTCTTTCACAAATGGAGATGTTTCCTTTGAAGAATTATTGATGATGGAAAATTACTTGCAGTAGGCAAATAGAGTTTTATTTACTGCTCTCAGTTTGTTTGTCTCAGAAAACCTAAGTTTGTGTGGTCACAGTCTGTTTGTGTGTATCTGACCACTGAGTTTTCCCTCTGGGAAATTTGAAGTTTACTGGAAGATTTCAGTCAGATTTGGCAGAGGGTTAATGATGTTCCTCCAGGTTTCACAAGAATGAGGAGGGGGAAGAAACCCTCTAATTCGTCTTTTAAGAAAGACTTCACTGTGAGTTCAACCATAGTTGACATCAGAGAATCCAGGTGGGTATGAGCCTTTATTAAACACCTGAGCTGAAGAGAGGCTGTGGTCACAACAGTCAGGGATGAGAAACATGAATATAGAGAACCAGGCCTCATTATTTCTCATGCTTGCAGAAGTACTTGACTTTAAAAAGAGATTTTTTAGAGATTTCCATTGTTTTAAATGTTTTTGAATTTTATTCTTCAGCTTTATGTCTGTAGAGGATTGTCACATTTAAGATGTCCTTCCATGAAAGAGTAGCACTCCTAACCCACTGGTTGAGATAGTCTTTTAAGCTAATTGAAGTTACAGGGTTTTTTTTCTGGTTGTCTGAATTCATGAGTGCTTGGTGCTCTGTGGGAAGTTTGGCGTAGTGCAGGGCCTGCACCTAAAAAGTGTTCAGCTGAAAATAAAGCAGGGCTCGCCAGACGTTAAGATGGGAGAACAGGGAAAGCTAACAAGTCAACCATTTAAAGCAATCAAAGTGTTTCTGGGGCTCTTAGGAAAGTAGGTGATACTGTGATGGTGCTTCTGTCACTGGCCTGCGGGGGGAGTATAGCACTGGGAGTAGCTGCTTCTGGCTGAAATTCCTGGCTCTTGCTCCTCAGACCGGGAGTTTATCAGTTACTGCTTTTCATTTGTGCTGAAGTCCTCTTCAGGGCTAGGAAGTAGCATTAAATCTGAAGTGGGGATTGGTCTGGAAGATGAGTGATTGGAGATTTATGAGCTTTGAGGAACTGTTTTGAATAATTCATAGCAGGACTTAGATACCTGCTGTTAGAGGTTGATCATACATTTATAGCAGTAGCTTCTGGACTTTGGAGGTTGATTATATGTTTATAACAACAGTTTCTGGACCTAATTCTGAAAATAATGTTCTTGGTGAAGGCAGCTGGTCAGGTCCCGCGCTTCACCCTGTTTGAAGAGCGCAAGGCCAACTTCTGTATAGGGAATGCACCAGCACATATGGCAATAGTTGGTGGGGTTTTTTGTAGAAACTATAAAGAGGAAAGATAAAGATACCTCTTCACTGGCCATTTCAGCTATTTTTTGTTGTTGTTGCCAAGCTCTTATATATTTTTTATTTTTAAAATCTTTTTCTTCCTAAAAAGGTAGGGTAAGTACATGTTAATGCATAAGCAGACTACCTGATGTTGGAGTCAGTCAGCCTCATGGTATCTTCACCTGAAATGCTTGAAAATAATTAGTATTCTTATTCTTTGAATCGTTCTCATTTTTTATAAAAATACTCTTGCTCTTCCAAAGTATTTTTGAGAGTGCCACCAACCTGGTTTGCGGGGAGAGCAGGCTGTGAAAAAATGTTCCCTTAAAATTGTTGCCAGAATTTTAGGAAGCTTCAGAGCAACCTTTCCAGAAAGTTTTTTTGGTGTATTAGGAGAAATACCCATTTGGTGTGAGAATAGTTCCTGTTTGCTGGTCCATCCTGTTCCCAGTGATTTTCATAGAAACAGCTTGGTCTGTACTTAACTGGAGGTTTTCCCCGTGACAGCACAGAGTTTTACAAAATGCAGAACACAGATATCAGGATGGATCGGAGTCAGCTCTTACTGAGGTTTGTGCAGTCTTTTTACTGCTTCATTAGGAGATTATTCAAATCCTTTGATTCTTTTTCTCTCTGGTCTGATTTCAGAGTCACTGAGTCACTGAGAAAAACCGAAGGAGCAGCAGAAAACAAAGCTGCACACTTAAAATATAGCAATACTCTGCATGACTCCTAAAGCAGTAAGATGTGGGCAATGGGCCCTGAGCCTGTGTCAGATAATGCCATGCATGTTGAAGTTCCTGACAGTGTGTATAACCTTGTAGGTACAAGATTGCTAATAGCATGTACAGGTGCACTTTATAGATACCTCAGGGCTTTCTAATTTTAAGAAATATTTTGTTACTCTCTCATGTGACGTTCTCTTGAGCTGAAAAAAAACCTCAGCAGCTCCTGATTCCCTGTGTTCTCCATTGTAAGATAAGCTCTAGTATGAAATTTCTAGTCAAAACCAGAGGAGGAGGAGGAGGAAGATAGAAGTACTCACCCCAGAATAGTACAGTAGTGTGGCATCATGAAGCATTTGGAAAACCAAATCTATGTTCTGCATAGGTCAGACCAGAAGGATAAAGCTGTTTCTCCACCTTTCCGTGTGAGTTCCTTAGTCCTTGAGCTGCTCTTCTACCACTGTTGCTTCTCATGAAAACCTTTGGAAGATCTCCTTTTGTTTTACTGTGGACAGAAGCCTTTTGGAAGTCTAAAAGGTTTACAGGACAAGATATCGTGTCCTGTCCAGCTTGTTAAGCATTCTGCTTTTTGGTTTTGAGTGTCCTTGGCAGTTTGGTTCCAAACGCACCGTTTCCCTCTGCACAGTTTTCTGGGATCACAGTTCTTTGATGGATGCTTAGATTTAGCTTCTAGAACTTAGTCCCATGCTAGCTAAGAATGACTGCTTCCCCCATCACTTTCAAAAGTAAGTACAAAATTTAGCGTTTTTAATTCAGCTGTACTTCAGTAAGTGTTTCTCATGTGCATAGAGCCATCCTACTGCATATTCACACATCAATATAAACAAAAAGCATAAGGCAGCAAAACCCCACATGCATTTAAATGTTTTTCTGTGCAACTTACAGAAGGAAGAAGAACAAAAACTATTCTTTCCATCTTCACAGCAGGTGAACTCTTGACATTGCTGATCTCAGTGGTTCTAGATTTTAACATAGAAAGGAGGTGTAAAACCTGAGCTCAAGACAGCTATTCTAAAAGTATCAGTATGTAAATGTAAAGCGCATAGTCACTGCTGGGCTTTTTAGTGGTAGTAATTTTTCCACTATTGTGAACATTTATGAAAAAATATTTCTCCCCCATTAAGTATTGCTTGGTTAATTGCATAGTCATGAGAGCAGAGGCTATGTGTGATTTTAATGAGGGAATGGTACAGAAATGAGTGGAAATTAATTCTTTAAAGCAAGAATTTTCTGAGTTATAATGTACTTATAGATTCACTTGATTTGTTATTACTCGAGCTGTTCAAAGGAATGTGATTTTGGTGACTAACATGCCTGTGCCATTTCCTGAGGGAATGAGGTGCTCTCTGATCAAGAGCTGTAAAATATTCCCCTTTCAGGACTCGCTCTTGGTTTGGAGCAGTGTAGGGCACAGTGTTACCACCTGACAGGTCATCGCTGTTCTCTGATCACTCTTTTTTGAGAGTTATTTTCTCCAAGTTTCCTTTGTTAGGAGGATGGACAGAAGCTAAGGATAAAACTGAGCTTGCCTCCCATCAGACTTCCTCATCTTTGAGACTCCTTCCCGCTTTGCAGTCAGGACACATTGGTGAAGGGGTATGTAAGAACCTTGTTTGCCATACCAGTTCATACTGTTGACTGAGTGGTAAACTGATTGAAAATAAATGTTCAGAAATTAGAATTTCAGGGCTGTGAAGGCTTAAAAATGTATTGCAATCCTTACAGTATGTGGTGGGAAGTGGACAGATTTTTGTGTTTGGATTTTGCCTTCAAAATCCTACTCCATTAAATAGGTAAATAAAAGCCTCTGTTCTTGTTTAAAAACATATTATGAGCTTAATATGTACTCACTTTTAAAAACTTACGTTATAAAATTGATTGGTGTTTTTGATGACTTGGAGTGGCAGTTCCACAGAAATGCCTGGCAAGGGCTTCCCAGAATAAGTTCACCGTATCATGATTGTATTCCGTATTGTCTTTTATCTGTTTTAAGACTATTTGTATGAATCTGCAATAGTAAGACTGGAGTCCTACTGTGTTTTAGGTAATCGTTTGGCAGGGTCTTCAGTTTGCTTTTAGCGTTGAATTTCTTCACTTTGCAGTGTGTGCCTCTGAAACAATTGACATGTTCCCAAATATGTTTCCAGTTATTTTTACAGTGTTTCCCGTAAGCTTTGAACTTTTTTCTGATGCTGTTCTCTACATGTAGAAATACTTATTGTAATAAATTTATGTCCATACAGCAGAGAAAATTCTAGTTATGGCTCTGGAAAAGCTTTTGAGACTTTGTTTTGGTCATTTTAGAAAAATACTAGGGCTCCATATTTTCTGGATATGTAACAGTAATGGATTCAAGCTGTCCTGCTTCCTGATAGCATTTACTGGGTGTTTGGGGATTAGCTCTGCAGTTTTTCTCAAGTCTAAGTAGCATTTATTACCTTGCCTTTGTTTACAATGCCAAAAGAAGATCATACAGAATGGTGATGTCTGCTATTCAGTGGCCAGCAGAGCTTGCTGAATAACAAGTGTTAATAGCTCAGACATTGAGTAAAATCTTAGAAAATGAATTTCAGATGGATCTTAAAACCAAGGTTGTGTTAAAAGGAAAAAGAAAGCAAACCGATTCCTTACCACACAAGACACACAGTGCAGTTTCTTACTGTAAATATGAAGGTGCTGATGATTGATACTGGTGACTTAAGTGAAAAATCTAATGGTGTTTTCTTTGGTTTTTCACATCAATACATTACTTCCCTGAGACAAATAAGTGTTTAGAAATTTTGGAAGTTTTGCTTAAATGAAAATTGATAGCTTCTCTGGCAACTGCTAGCTGGAAAATATAGTTGAAAGCAATGCTATAACATGAAATAAGTAGCATGTGGTAATGCAATTATATATCTTCAAGTTACGGGGAGGCGTTGATTAAAGATGGTGCATCTTTGTTGTTTCATCCATCACTAGTCATTTTCTGCAGGTAGTACTTGAGAAATGCCCCCTCTCTGGAAGTGTTCAAGGCTGGGGGCTTGAGCAAGCTGGTCTAGTGAAAGGTGCCCCTGCCATGGTAGAGGGGTTGGAACTGGGTGATCTTTAAGGTCCCTTCCGACCCAGACCATTCTATGGTTCGATGAAACAGGACTGTTTTTCTTTTTAGACAACCTCTTTGGTAGAGAGCTGCTTCTCTATAAAATCCATCCTTGACAAGATGGTGGTTAGTCAAATTAATTGATCAAATATCTTGTTGTCCAGTAGTGTGAGTGTAAGATCAAAGGTGAAACCAGTCTGCCAACCATTATTATTGCTTATTGCCTATATAGCAAAATTCGGGAGTGAGTTTTGCCATAAGACAGAGTTTGTTCTGACTTGCATATCTCCAGAATAATGGCAGTAGCAGTGATGACGCAAACACATCCAGCTCAAGCAAGGGCCGGAAACCAGGCTAAGTCCTTAGGGAGTTTTCGTGCTGGATGCTGCACGTAAAAGATGAGTTTAACTCTTGTCAAAGGCTGCAGTGTGTACTGTACAGATAATACAGAAGCTGGAGTAGCTGATGCTAATAAGGCTTCCAGTGCTGCACAGACTTCTACAGAGAGAAATGGAAACTTTGCAGCCTTCACAGGCACTGTGCTGCCCCCATGGCATAAGTGTTTCTGCAGTACAGTCATATCTTTGCTTGCAGTGTAGGAGGTACCATAAGAGCTGACAGGAGAGTGGGGCATTTGCCATGATGCTCTTGACTGGAGAGGTCCTAATGTTCATCACATTGTAAAATTCTGAATTTGTTCTTCATTATCTCATTCTTTCCCACTGCTGCTTCTGTTAGGACTTCAGCCTGCAAAAGCACTTAGTCCTAAGTCAGTGGTAAGCTGAAGATGCTGGAAAAGTATGATTCTTTTCCTGCTGGTGTTTTAGAATAGTCATGGAAGCTCACAGGAGCTCTCTGTCTTGTTGCTTATTAAGTGGTCTTTGTAACAACTGAAATGCTGCTATTTTCTAAAGTCTGAAGTACTAAAAAGGCCCACATGGCTTTAAGTTAAATTCCCAGTGGTTCCTCGATGTTTAAAGTGCATAAGAAGAGTACAGATATGTGTAAAGTGTGGAAGTCTGTGATAAGACCATGCTTGCCCTTAGGAGTAGCAGTCAGATGTAGAGGAGGTGTGGGAATTAAAAATGTAAAGCTCCATCTAACTATTCTAGCTATCAAATAACTGATATTGCATCAATAACTAACAGACATGTACCACTAAGAGGAATGAGAACTGCACATCCATACGCTATGCCTCGCCTTTGTGCTTGCTTTGCTGGGGGCTGTTATCCTCTGAGGACGAGGCGTGGAAAGAATGTACTTACGCTTCTGGATTTTCTGCAATCCATCTCTCTCATCTGCACTCCTTAGGGGCAGAAAACGAGTTGTAAATGAGGTCGGGCTATTTATGCTTTATGTAAATTTCAGAAAGTTAAGTAGTAAATCAAATTAATGTTGTCCTTAACTTGAATATGTTTATCTCATCATTAAGAGGAGTTCAGATATGACTGTTAAGGAAGAGGAAAGTGTTTTCTTGTAGGATGTGTAGAAAATGTGTTAAGAGTAATTTAATTGTAGGCGAACACATTTTTTTTTTAACAAAAGGAAGTAAATCAAAAAGTTTGACTAAGTTAAGAAATCTAACAACAACTTCAACAGTAGTCCATGCTTCATGATTGACGAAATCAGGGTAAGTTATGAGATTGTCTGGAAAACTGCCATGATCCAAGTTCTATCCTATTTAAAAGATGATAGCTAACAAGTGAAAAGATATCACCAGCTGTGGTAGGCAGAAGATAATACGCAGAGTGTGCAAGTCCATTTACAAGTGATTTTTTTTTTTTTTTACTTTTATGATAAAAAACGAAGGGAGTTTTTTATTTGTGTATTTTTACATAGAGAATATGTATGCTTTCTGTAATAGCCAGTTTTGCCCCTTCTCTTTTTTCAGAGTCAAGATGAGAGATTTGCTTTCATTGCTGAGTGGTATGACCCAAGTGCTTCACTCTTTCGGCGTTATGAACTTCTGTATTATCCAAAAGATTCATCAATTGAAATGGTAAGGATGTAAGAAAGAAAATCTGTTGTCGTAAATGTAATATCCAATTAAACAGTTCATAAAATGGCAAGCCAGTGCCTATGTCATTAATTTTCCAGGTAAGAAAATTTAATTTAAAATGTATTTTGCTCTTTTTCTAAAGCTAAAAGAAAAGCAAAAATATGAGTTCACAGTGAAGCCTATGGAATAGGTTTCACATTTATGATTTTTTTCTTTCTTAAAGCTTGTTTTGGTGTGGACAGATTAATTTTCACAAATCTGTTTTCATTCAATCTCTACTTGGGTTTCAGAACTGAAACTCAGCAACACTGGCCTACTGCTTGAGAAGAGTAAGCTGAAGCTAATTCCAAACAGGGGAATAAGCTTCAGCAGAAATTCCAGAAGTCTCTGAAGAATAAATAGTAAAAGAGTCTTATTAAAGTAGAGGAAATGGTACATTTGGGTTTAATGAGAGGTAGGACATTTCAGACAGTGGGATGTAAATTTTTCCATCAGTGATGCTTGCACAGACCTTTCTGACTTGTGGTTCATACAACTAATCCCCATTGCTTCTTGACAGCAGGTGAAAACAAGCATTTTGCAATAGCAGGTGTGTATATAAAAATATAATGTGTACTGTAAAGATAATCCTCATGCCAAACAATGCTTTGTGCTTCCTTTTAGGAATGAGTAAGTGGTATGGACTTGTCTGTTCTGATTCTTAGTGAAGAGTCTAAGAATAGCCTAGATTTGGATAATCACACTTAGTGATTTCATTATCAAATTTTAACCTTCCTGCTATAAAAATCAACTGCAGAAATAAGAAAGCTATAGGAATTTGCCTTTTCTTAACCAAACAGCTCCTCACTGAAGCAATAATACCCAGTTGTGTGAGAAGATGCACTTTGCACTGATTACTGATAGTCTCTTTAAGCAAACTCTATAATAATGTTGTCCCTTTTAAGTTAGTTCTTTGTACGATGTCTGTATGTGCACAGTTTTCAAAACATGAGGTTTCTAATTTTTATTTCCCAGAGACAGTTTAGCTGATCAGTCAGGAACTGTAATAATCTTCCTACACAACCATGTGTAGGCTGGCAAAATTGTTGTTCATTTCACCTACATGTCTCAAAACCAAGCACTTCCAAGGTGTTCTTGAGCTTCTTAATGCAATATCTATGTCTTGGTAGACTTTTGCATTTTGCTGCTGTGCTCTTCGGATAAAGTAGTGTGGTGTGTATGCAGCCATAGACTGTGTACACACCTGCACGTGGGCAGGACAGGAGTTAAAGGAACAAAACTGTATGTGAACACCTTTAGAGAAAGAATATGTCAAAATCACTTTTGAGGGTGAGTTTGTGGACAGATACTACATTTAGAATTCTTTTCTGGATTGTTTTTTTTATTTCTGCAGAATTTGGTGGTTCTTTTTTTTTCTTCATTACTGCCTAATTCTTCTGCATCTTTTAATAATTTCCTGAGGAGATGGCAGCCTGCTCTTACCCCTAACGTGTCTGAGAGAAGGGAGGTGATGGATATGAGCCAGCTTTTCCCCATGTGTGAGGAGTATGTTTTATCCCTGAACAAAAGCTCTCCCTCATCACGCACCTCAGCTGAGGGTGGAACAGAGCTCTTGAAGGCTTGTTTCATATGAAGTCCTGAGCTTACCTTTTCTTTCTGTCCTTCATGTCTTGGTTGGTGAAGTTAAATGACAGTGGGAATAATGAGAGAAGTTTCCAGCTTGCTGTGCAGCTGGAAGAAGACAGCATAGATTTTTCTCCAAGGACAGCAAGCAGCTCTTCCAGTCAAACTGGATCTCTTGACAGAGAGACCCCATTCTCCGAGTTTTCCATAGTTAGTAACTCTCGTTCTTAAAGCCTGAATAACTTTTCTTTCTGTAAAAGATTTCCTAAAAAGAGAGAAGAAATCTTTAAAAAGGACAGATTCTTAGCAGAGAACTATTTTGTTTTGAGTAATCTACTTCTACATGTACATGGGCAGGAGTGGAACAGTCCAAACAGTTTTATATTTCTTCTGCTGTGGCTTATCATTCACTTTATAAAAAAGACTTTTAAACAGATCCAAAGTTCCGCTCTAAAGAAGAATCCTTTGGCATAGGTAGATCCCCTCTTCTTCTTGAGAAGAGAGAAACACCTCGGGTTGCTTTTCTAGCAACCATTAGGGAAATAACCAAGGAAATGCTCGTATTTTTGGTCAAGATATTAAAGAATTTGCTTACTGAGTTGAGATAGTTAATAGGCTTCCTGACAAAGTCCAGGAGAAAACAAGTAGCTGAATTCAAATTGGTTTCTTTGGTTTTTTGGGGTTTTTTTACCTTATCATTTCATTCCCTACTGCACTTGAATAGTGAACACTTAGTAGGAGCATGTATGAAGAGCTAAGGACATTGCAGCAGGGAAGGATTCTTCCTTACAATCATGCCTCAGCAGAAGGAAGTATCAAAATAATTTGCATTCCCTAATCTGCAAAGTTTTGGCTATCCTGAAAACAATTACAGTTCTTCTAGCCTTCTAACAGAAGGTAACTGTATTTACACATTTCAGAGCATGGAATTTTGCTCTTAAACTTTTTTCCCCCTCCAAAATTTGTGAGAATGACGTTCTTTCTTTTAATGCTATTCTAGTGGATACACCATTGCAGTGGAGGTCAGCATATGTAGGTCGAGACAGAAGGGGAAGTTTGGCCTAAGGAGGACGAAGCTCTTCCTTTCATAGGCTTCCACTTCCCCAGGGAATGGGAGGCATCTGCAATATCTACTTGTGGTGAAGAAACCATTCAGCAGGTTGACTTCTGTGCTTTGCCAGCCCACCCAGAAAACTACACATTAATGTCTGGCTTTTTGCTTGGAATGGTGATACAGAAAGCTGAATTGTCCTGACAGGCTTTTTGAGCTTGCAGCTCTAGGCAGTGAGAACATCTCAGCCAAGTGTTGCAATCATCTCTCTGTCCCTAACGCCGAGTTTTATGCAGTCAAATAGAGCATAATATCACTGGAACGATGCCCTGAAGAGGAGACCTGCCAGTGTGTATCCTAATCGTTCTGGTGCGAGCCACTGGGCTGTGAAACAGCATGGATCTGCTGGGGGGAACTCAGTGAGACTGGGCAGAGGCATCCACCAGGCACCTGAACCTTTTATCACAGCTTGAATTAGAACAAGCAAATTACAAACAGAAAAAAAATGTCAAAGATAGCTGTCAGTATGAGACTATTTAAATAAAATAAATTTGTATTGTGTTTTAGTCTTCTGAGCTTTCTTGATACACCTGTAAATTCAAAGGGCTTGGAATTATTTAAGTGATCAGGTTCAATCTCACAGTACTATGGAAATTTCTGACGGTAAAGATTAAGCTGAGTTTGCCCACAGCTGAATATCTTGCTGTGTTAGATTTTAATCTTGTTTTTGCTGCAGTATGATGTGAAAAACCGTCGCACATTTCTGAGGCGCACCAAGTACGAGAGCTTGCACGTCGAGGATCTGTACGTGGGCAGCAAAGTCACTGTTTTCTCCCGCCACCTCACCATAGTGGACTATGGGAATCTATACACGTCTCGCAAGCTTGGGAGCCGCAAAGAGAGGTGAGAAGGGATGATTTTGGAATCTTGTGGTTGGGGTTTCAAAGTAGATGTTTGCTAGAAATGAGGTTTCTGTGTTACTGTGGGCAGGAGATGGCTGCACATTTGCATGCAGTTTGAAGGGATCTGATTTGCTGATGGCTGCAGAGAAGCAAAGTGGTACCTGCTTGTGGGCAAGCCCATAGTTACCTGATTGGTACCTTCAAGGCCAGCTTCTCCATGGTGTCAGCTGCTAGCTCCTCTAGCTGTCTTGGGAGAGAAGAGGGGGAGGAGGAAAATGGGTCCTGTTCCGCTTTGTTACGCAGCCAGGGCAGGCAGCAGCAGGGTTCTTGTGATTTGTGGATTCTCTTGGGGCCCAATTGATATGATAACTGATGTGTGCTGGTCTTGAAAGGCCTGGACCTTGTGAATGTAGCACCTGTCTCTCTGGGATCTGTGCAGAAGTCTAGTGCCTCACCAGTCTGATCTATTCTCTGTTAGTAGCCATAAATGAAAGTACTAGAGGACCACTCCCATTCTCTGTTGTTTTTCCCCACTATGGAGATTTTTTCTCAGAATTTTTTTCAGTTTCTCTTAAGCTCTGTGTGCATGAGAACAGAAAGTACAGCATGAGAATGTCAATAAAAATTACAGGCTTTTTTGTTAAGACAAAGTTTTTTTATCGTGGATGAAGATAAGACTCATCATATATTTTTGGTTTAAAGACTTGTTTTGGAAAAGACTTTAAGAAGCCATCCAAGAACAAATATCAGCACTAAGAATAAATGGACACTAAGATTAATTTACAAGAAATTTAGAGCTGGTTTAATGGCAGTGTGGGTAATCTCTGAATTTGCAAATTAATACACTTTTGTAATTTGCTCCAGCCTTTTTGAGAAGAACACAGAACATTTTCTTAGGTATGATATTCCAGTGAGCCTTAATCATCTGCCTTCTTGCTCCCTCCCAGCAAATGGGCTTGTTTTGAACTCTTTTTGGAGAATTGTACCTACAAGACATAGAGGAAGAGTTGTGTGTTTTAACATACATCTTTGTCTTAACTGCCAAAAAAAATTGCTGTGAAAATGCCTGCCATATCTTTCCAGAGGATTCTGGTACTTCTCCAAGCTGGGGTTGGACATGGTGAAAGAGCAGCAAAGGAGGTGGAGAACACAAGGGGATGGATTCTGTATATGTGGCTATTCTTTTTGTTCCTCAGTGCAGCTTTAGGTAGATTATGTCTTTATATCAATGTAAAGTTTTGCATTTCCTGCTCTGCCTAAACTAGCATAATCCCTGGTGCTCTTGCAGTGCTCATGCAGTTATGCCAGGAAAAGGCAGCTTATGATAAAATGACATTTTTTTCTTGTAGGAGACGTTGCAGTCTACACGGCAACACCGTAATTGTGTTAATGAAGTGATTGGTCTTGAGAGGAGGTGAATTTTTGTACTGCTCTACAAAGGGAAGAAAAGGCATTTATGACATGTCAGCTGTTTGGAAAACATTTTAGGAATGTCGGCTGAAAGATAACATAGATATTCAAGTGGTGTTACATATTCAGAATAGCCCAGAGGAGCACAGTGAAAGGTGCCTTACACAGGCAAGGGATCCTCAAAATCCAGCTTCACAGAAGCTTTCACTGAGTAAACAGGGTCATATTTAAAGAGTTTCCTTGGGCAAAACAGTTGTGTGTGAGTTGCCTTTTTGGCCTGTTCCTAGCAGGTTTTCCAGCAGTTATTAGATATAATAATATTTCTGCAGTGCATGATAATTCCCCAAATAATCTGTGGGTGGAATTCTGTTAATAATTTTAAGGTTGTTCTATGAAGCAGAATGTTTTTCTGTCTTTTTTTGCCTTTGTGCTGCACAGGACTATTGGCAGATCAGTTCTACTTTGGAAATACGTTCTTTGGTCACTCAATGTGTGCACAGACAGGCTCAGCAGAGGCCTTTGAGGGAGACTGAGCAGCGTATAAAAGAAAAATCCCTTGAACAGGGATTTCTGTTTCTGTAGCCTTTCGGTTGTGATCCTGTGTGGTTGTAACCTGAGGTAAACATTTGTCTGACCAGTGTGTCCTAAGTAGGCTTTACTTAGAGTCAGTATCACTGGTGTTGAAAATGATGTTAGAAAACTTGTGTGTCACCCAGAAATACTTGTATTCTGTTTTGGGTGGGATATGTTATTCTTATGCTTCTAGTCATTGACATAATCAGCATTTCTTCCCCTACAAGACATAAGCCGCTGTACATGCAGCAGTTCTATTATTAGAAGTAAGCAGATCTCAAAAGCATAGTTACAGCATGCTTTGTGCATTGTTCCTTTGATCAGTTCTCATTTTCTATTATTTCAGTACTCATTACAGTACTGTCACACAGTCCCTCTGAAAATGTGAGCAAGTGAGCTTAATTTTCCTTCTTTCTCCTTTCTTCCTAGACACGAAACTGTTTTCAAATCTGCAATGCAGACTTCATCATGTCCAACCCCATGAAACATACTCCTAATTAAAACAAAAAATAGGGCACATGAATCAAAATCCAATCTCAGAAACAGTCTTCAGCATCCTGAAGTATGCTTTTCATATCCTGCTTACCTCTGAAAAGCTCACACTGACATGTTAAAGTTTAAATATCAGTATTAGAGAAGAGATATTACAAGGGTTGCTCATTGCAGTTTGTATTAATATCTTCTAGGTAAAGTGCTTCGTAATGCAATATTTCTTTGCAAATTTGTAGGAATTACACTGTTACTAACAAGCTTGAAACTAAAAGAGTAAGGGACAATTTATTTCTAGCATTACCAGTCTGTCTCAAGCAACCTGTGTAATAACATAAATTCAAAAAAGTGTTCCTCAAGGAAGTGCAAATGGTGCTGGAGATCCCATTCCAGGGGTTTGATCCTTATTGTTCATGGGAAATGACAGTGTTGAGAAACTCTTGTGGCAGGATGCAGGTCATGCATTGTGTGACTGTCATTGGTCAAACATGCAGCTGCTCCTCCTCATGGGCCTTGATTCATGTGGTACACCCTGTGATATGATAAACAATATCACAAAATGAGGTGGAGTGTGAAATCCTTGGGGAAGAGGGGGACAGGCTGTAAGGCTGCGTGGAGTGCGCTGGCAAACTGTGTTCAGTGTTGGTGAGAGGTCAGCCTTTCCTGATCTGAAGGTGGGGCTAAGGCAACTTTAGGTTGCACTGCAGTGGACTGAAGCACAGTCTTGGTTGACTACTTTCATGCAGTTTTTGGCTGCAGCCTTAGTCCATCAGTCTTTTTGTATCATACTTCCCAGTGGGTCAGGGCCTGAGGTGCTCTGTGTATATGAACTTCACGGTGATTGAGGAAATCTGTTTGTTCCTGAGCTCTGAAGGTTGTCTACGCCTCTCCCTTAGTTGCAGATAAAATGCTGCATACATCCAAATCTTCCTGGTTACATTTCCTGGTCCTAACACCTCCCTTGCATTGCATTTGCTGTGAAATAGTCTGTCTCTTGCCAAAGCATCTGTCAATCTGGGGTCACTTAAGGTTCAGAGTAAATGTAGTGGAAGTTCATCCATCTCCTATAATCTCAGCATATTTGCCCTGCCTGGAACATATTGCTGCTAACCTAAGGGCTGCTTTCCATGCTATGTTGGTATATAAAATAGGAAATTTGCAATTATTTGCCTTTCATTCAAGGAAGTACTGCAATAAAAAATTCCATCTTGGAGAGCCTTCTTTATTGGAAACAGTGTAAAAGATGGAAAACTGCTCTTTAGGATTGTCAGAGCTGTGGAGTTTCTGAGGTACAGGGTTGAATAAATCTGCTGGTTTGTACGCTGAGCACATTTGAAGCTGACTCACCACAAGATGAATGCAAATAGAAAATGCAATTTTACAGACCTTCTTTTTGTGCTTGTTATCTTTGATTAATAATACGTTTAGTGCTGATGGTGTTCTTGGTGCTATGCAAAGCTCACTAATAAAACAGTCCTGGCCCTGGGGATGTACAGTATAAAAAGATAATTACCTAGAAGACAGGATGTACTTGGAAACAGAGATGTGGGGGAGAGTGTAGCGATTTTTGGATTGATGCCCCTTAGAATATAGCTGTCAGTCAGTATAAGAGATGCAATACCTCCTCTACCATCCTTTTATTGTGTCTATTAACGGGGTCAGCTCTTTGGAATGCACACTGTACACCGTGAAGTTTTTATATTGTACCAAGCACAAGAGGATCTTCTTCTCCCTGAGGACTTCAAGTATTTTAAAAGTAATAAAAACCCAATCATTTAACTTTGAGTTTTATGGAAGAGGCACATGTTTAAGTAATATTTTTAAACGGAATTTTAGCAGCTTCCATTTTATGTATATGATTAACATACTTGTATCATACTTCCCAAGGGGTAAATTAGGAAAAAAGGGAGCTGAGCAAGCACAGGGAGAGATTTACAATTCAGTTGTGTTCTAACCCAGAGGTGGGAGTGAGGAGCTGCAGAGATACCCACTAGCTAAGGAAGAAGTCAAATTGTGTGCTCTGAGAGCAAATGCAGAAGTTGGTAAATAATAACTGCTGGTGGAACACTGTGAGCTGACTTGGGTTAGAAAGCCAAGGAAATTATAATGTGCAAAGCTTGTTCTTATCAGAATAATGTGTTGCACAGGCATTCAAGAACAGCATGGAAATTGATGAGACACTGGGACAGTGAATATGTGACTGCGACCAAATTTCTCTCTTTGATGTTCTGGTTTTTTGTCTGAATGTGAACCCAACATGCACACCAAATGCTCTAAGGAAAGTTGTGTTGGCTGTTATCTCTCTACTATTTTTTTTTCCTCCCCAGAACACTGGCTTTGATTAAACCTGATGGAATGCGTAAGATTGGAGAATTACTTGATATCATTATTAATTCAGGACTGACAATAACTAAGGCCAAAATGATGCTGCTTTCAAGGTAAGGAATTTTTAACATTAGCTCTATTGTATCTAAATATTTTTGCAGTTAAGAATATTCTCTAAAGCTATTTGGTGTTGTTCCACATGTCAGATTCATTCTAGTGAGTAAGAGAGGTAAGACTCATGAGTTTCATAATCCTGTAGGTTTCTGAAATTATTTAGAGGTTTAAGCTAAGTATTAAAAAGTGCTGTGCAAATGAGTATGGGTGATGAAATGTGTCATGTCTGTATGAACCCAAGGTGGCTACCATAGCTTTAGCAATCCAGCAGTGTTTACTACTGATGTGTCTGTATGACCTTCCCTCAAGGCTTCTTCATAAAGTCAGTATTGCTGATTATAATAATGTTGTCTTTAAAGTGTTTGGTTTGCTTGCTCTCAGTAAATCTGTTGTCTTAGTTTGGGCTCTCATATTTGTGCTTTTTACTCCCTGGAAATCCCAGGCAAAGCAAGTGATACTCTGATGGTGCAGGGTTGGACAGGTTTTACTCATGCATCTTCCTAATCCCCCAACCTTCAGTGTTCTCCACTTCTTATTGAGCCCCAAGATTTAAAAGAAGGCGTGCTGCAGAGGAAAGAGCACATAATTAATTTACCTTAGACGACTTTCCCAAAGATACTGCACTATTTCTCCATTTCTGCTTTGCCAAACCTATTCCTGTTCAACATGTTTTTGAAAAGAAAAGCTGTCTGTCTTAGGTAATACCATTTTAATGTGTTCTTCTGGTTAATGTGTGAGGTCAGGAACAATTTTCCTTCACTTTAAAACCTTTCTGGCTTTCTGAAATACTGATAAAAGAACTAAAAGACTTCTTCTTGTCTCTGCATGCACCTGCTGCAGTGTTTGATGATACTGGTCCCAGATCCTCCATCCAACAACTCCAATTCATGAGTTCAAACAGGTTTCTAATGTTTCTTCATAATTCATAATGTCTTTCAAACCAGCTTTTTTTTTCTTCCTCTCCTGCAATCTGAGAGATTTGATCCTGAAGTGTTGTTTTGGGTGGTGCTTTTTTTGAGTGTCTCTCTGAGAAGTCAAACTATTGAGCCAAGTCACGTGCTTTAGACTTGACTCACACTGAAGGGAAGAAATGGAGACTTGAACTTTTACTGCCTATTGCAATATAAAAATTTCTGGCTGTCTTGTATAATTGAAAGTAATTATTAGTAAGCACAAGACTGGGCTGTGATACTGAATGTATTTAAATAGTGTCTTGAGTGTTTTGTGGTTTCTCTGCATACTATCTACTCTGTTTCTTGGGACTGTGCCATTTTAAAATGATAGAACTGTGGCTTTGCCAAAGTCTTCTACCCTTAGTTTTCTGCAGGCTTGCTTGTTCAAATAATCATCATCTACTGATTTCTTTAAAGGGATTATTAACAATGTTTGTCTGTCAATCACTGTTAAGTAGATTCATGCCTTCTGTAGAAGTTGTAGCCAAGATATGAAAGTGTGGGCAGGCACTTCCTTCTCCAGTCTCTTCCTTTAACCCTGTGTCAGTTCAGTCTGTTATACATAGGTGAACACTGTTTTCCATTATTTGAAAACAGAGAACTAATAATGAAATTAAAAAGGAGCTGTTACACAACACAACTGCACTTTTATGTTTATTTCGATAGGAATTGTTAACTGAGTAGTAGAGCTCAATTTGTTTCAGAAATATACCTCTCAAATACTTCTTTACAATCAGAAATGGTAATACTTAATCTCTTCACATACCTTTAACATATTTGCTTTCCAGAATTATTTGGTGAATTAATTTCAGAAGAGGATTTTCTGGTGAAATAGTGAATTGTAGGCAAACGTTTTGCAGAGTGTAGGCTTGAAGTGTGAGATTGCGAGAGTTCCTGTGTCTAGCATAATTTTTACATCATGTTTCTGCCTTAGTTATGAAATGGAAAGGAAGCATATTGACTGTATGGTTAATAAAAATATTTTGGATTTTGAATGGCTCATACTTATAGTGAACTGAAAGCAACAAACCAGGAATTATTCAGGTCATTTTGATAAAAAGCTGGAGAAAGATGAGACTGTTCAAACATTGATAAATGTTGAGAAAACTTAATTCTTCTTACGTTCTTCTTGATGTTATTTCTTTCTTCTGGCAATATTTGGTTTAAGTCTGGACTGCAAATGGGAGTGAGGCATCAAAAGTTCCATTTCAGATGACAGAACCATGCCTTTGTTCATACTTGGAATCTGTTATTTGAAAAATATGCAGGCAGTTTCTTTCAGTAAAGAGAGCTGCTCAAAATGAGCAAACTCATGAAGACCAGAAAAAATCAGAAGACTGTGCTGCAGGTGAAAACAACTTTCCTATTTGGAATCTCTCAGTCACCCTACAGCACTGCTTTGATTATGAACTTTGTACCCAGGGTACAAAGTGACCCAGAGGTCAGCAATATTGCTTTCTTTCACCTGTCAGTCTCCTGAAGAGCTTGTCCTTCTCTACAAATTCCAGCTTCAGAAAGTGGCACACACCAGGATTTGGAGCAAGCCAATACTGAGTCTGTGTTCTTAACAGGAATTCTGAAACTGCAAAATAGCAGGTTTAGAGCTGAAAAATTCCATGGCTTTTTCTAGCTGTTACCACACAGAAAAAGCAGTTCAGTAAGCGAGAGTAAAACATGAGAAGCAGCTGGGGAAAAAGACAGGGAAGAGAGTAGGTTGGCTGGTGGCGGAGGTGGTGGGGTGAAGAGCCGCAAAATGGTATGTCCATCCGTGGATGGATGGTAGCTCTGCACTGTGGTGGCCCCCAAAACCTATGTAGTTGGGTAGCTGAGCCCAGTGCTGGTAGCAGCGTGGCTGTGGTGGTGCAGAGCTTGGGAAGGGCCACCACCCTGTCTGAAAAGGGTCTTTTTGCTTCCAGCACCTGAGGAAAGGCTAAGGAGCAGCTGTGCTGCAGACGTACTGGGTATGCCTGGTAGCCTTCATTTGCCTGGCAGTATAAGGAGACCCGTCATTGCAGAAACCCCATTGCTTTGGAAGAAAGCAGTGTGTAGTCGCTGCTGTGTTCCCTGAGGAGACGTGCAAGACCAAATTGAGTTTTGAAGTGTGAAAGTGTGGGAGAAATCCAGTTTTAATATGGAGGGCATTGTACTGCCTATGCAACTTGTAAGATTTGAGGATACTGAATGGAAACTAGGTTATGCAATATCTTGTGCACCAATTTCATCAAACACTAGCCTTGATAAGAAAGTGTTCCAGCGGAGCAGATAAATTGTTTGTTTATGCTTTAAAACCAAACTTCATTAACCAGTATCCCCCTCAAACTGATTAAAGGTGAAAACAACATAACAGCAAATGGCTTGGCAAGAAGGTGAGTCTGCTGCATTGATTTCTCAACCTGAGAATGTGGGGATCATCAATGACCCTGAAATGGGCCTCAGTGATTTCTTCTCAGAGCAGGAGCATAAGGAGTTGTCAGCTATACTTGTAGCCACACAAAATGTGACAGAAATTTAGATGTAGTTTCTGTTATTGGACATGAACACCCAACAAGCTGTCCAGCTTAGGAAGACATTGCCTGTAGAAACATGTTTATGAATGAGATTTGAATAAATGATGATTGAAGTTTTCAGGGGGTGTTTTGCAGACATATATATATATAAATGTATGTGTGTGTGTATATATCTCTCTCTCTATATATATCTATATCTATGTCTTTTTACTTTTCCAGAAAAGAAGCAGCTGATTTCTACGCAGATTATCGAGCAAAACCTTTTTATCAGTAGGTATATCAATTTCAGCTTGACATGTATTAAGCTTATTTATTGCTTGTACAAAATTCATTTACCATATTTGATACCATAGGACCATGGGAAAATCAGAGCTTGTCTTAGTTGAGTGGAGCCCTTTGCAAAGCATGCGCCTTTTCATCTTCCTCCAGGGAGAGATCCTTATTTCAGCTATTCAGGGTTTTAACTCAGTCTTTACAACCCAGTGGTATCAGGGGAATGTCTTTTGTCCCTCAGAAGTGAAAATGCTCCTAGCAGGGCCAAACTTCAAAGCCAGGGGAAGGGGTATCTTCAGGATCAGAGTGGAGCTTGCAGATAATGAGAGTTAGGGGAACACTTAGTTGTAAGAACGGATTTGGTAACAAGTACCCCAAATCATAAGTAACGGACAGGATAGTGCATGGGGCAGTTTTTACTGTACTGCTACCCTCGGACAAATGTGAAACTTCCATGGTGCTAGACTGCGCCACCTAACATGAGAAACCTTAGTCTTTCCATAACTGACCAGATGGATGCTTACAACCCAGAGATTGTGTCATTTCTGCTTTCCTTGA
Source organism: Eulacestoma nigropectus (assembly GCA_013397775.1). Classification (NCBI taxonomy): domain Eukaryota; kingdom Metazoa; phylum Chordata; class Aves; order Passeriformes; genus Eulacestoma; species Eulacestoma nigropectus. Next base: position 287,722 of record VZTE01001949.1, read on the forward strand.
AAGTGCCAGCGACTTTCTTTTGCTCCCTCTCCATTGGGCATTCTGCCTCTTTTAGGACGAAGGTGCCTTGTGCTTTTCAGCCATGTTGATGCCTGGGTTTGCACTGATTTGGTTGAAAGACCTGGTTTCAGTATTGTCACAAAGTGCTTGAGAACTAGCATCGCCAGCTGCTCTCTGGCAGCAGCAGCTGATTTATTGTGGGTCCAAACTCAAGCCCTTCAGAGAGGGATGGCCCTGGGCTATGTCTGACCATATTGGAGGTCAGAGGATGGATGATCTGGAATTGCCTTTTCTTTGCTGAGTAAGCCTGCTTGAATATGTTGATAAATAATCAAGAATTTTGCCTGCAGTGTTATTTCACAGATGCCTATCTACACTAATGGTAATTGTCTGAGGAACTGTAGCCTCTGTCCACTGTGATGTGCCTATCTGCCTGTCTCCCATCCTACAGTCCTATTGGCTGCATCTTCTGTATAGGATTTTTCTCTAAATTAGAAATAAATAGCTCTAGAGCATTCCAAATCAAATAGAAACAAGAAACTTCAGGGCAGTAAAGTGTGAAATCTACGACTCATTTATATTAAATGTTGCATTACTTGTCTTTAAATTCAGATTTAGTTTGTGAGTTCACTAGTTAATGTAAGTCTAGTGAATAGTAAGGAAATATAACAATTCTATTGTTTGGAAAATAATGGTTTTCTTACGAAAGAATTTTTAAAAAATGAATATTCAAGGATTAGTCTGCACAGTAAATAGTGTTGTAGAAATTGCTTTTTTCTTGGGTATATGTACGTGTACTATTTAACTGTTCTAAACAAGCAGACTTTGACCAACAGAACCTGACTTCCAATAGCTTTCTGTTGTGTAGTTTCTTTATGTAACTTTTTCTAATTTTAATATTGTTTCTTTAGCAATGAACTAGTAGGATTTCTCTTCTCTTCTTGATCAGTGATCATTAGGAAGAAGGTAGTTGAAGAAGCATGCACATCTACAATTATAATTGTGTAAAGCTCTCTTTTTAAACAAAATAGTGCAAAAAGCATTGAGTCAATGTTCTCCTTTGTTGGCTGCCCAGACTAAACAGTGAAAAAACAGCCTTGTTGGTATGCATGTTTTGGAAAGATACAGAATTGTAGTTATGGTGTTTTGTTTAGTTTTTAAAAGGAATGTTTGGGTTACCAATTTTGGGTGGTTGTTTTCTGTGTGTGGTGGTCAGGACGGGAGGCAGGCTGCTCCTGACCACCACTTCTCCTTACTTGGATTCATCCCATTAAAACCACTTGAGTTCTGCCTGTGCCAGGATGTAGTAACTCACTCTGTGACTAAGTCCTCTCTCCCATGCAAGCTTTTCGACTCTCTCTCTTCTCTCCCACTTTGGACTTTGGCTGGGCAAAATCCGTGGGAGAGATCCATTGGGCAGTGGAGCAATTCGGCTTGAAAGCAGTGCTGAAGTTCTGTCAGTGGGGTACACATGCAGGTCATGTGCGAGAGTCTTGAAATGCTGCTGTGCAGAAGAGGCAAGCTTAGGAATCATTCCTGTCAGATGAGTGGTTACCAGCATCTCTCTTTCACTGTTGCCAGGACACCAGTACTGATCCTTTAAAAATTCTTTTGAAATCTAACATTCTACAAAGTAGCTTGAGTGGGTTTGGGTTGTCTACAGGTTGTTTTTTTTCTACGACCATAATAAGGGAATGTCTGCAGATGACCTAATCTAACCTCCTCCTCAAAACAGAGTCAACTTCAACGTTAGATCAGGTTGCTCGAGGTCCTGCCAAGTTGAGTTCTGAACATCTCTACTGGATCATGTTTTTGTTGGTTTTAATTTGTAGCATGGATCACCATGTGCTGTTTCCATTTTGCAGTGAGCTTCTCCAGTTTATAATGAGTGGCCCCATTCTTGCTATGGAGCTCTTAGGAGATGATGCAGTGAGTAAATGGAGAGCAATAGTGGGGCCAGCAAACCCTACAGCGACAGAGAGTGATACACTGGACAGCATCTCAGAGAGCTTTGGACATTGTGGCCTAAGAGATGCAGCTCATGGCCCAGATTCAGTTGCTTCAGCTGCTAAAGTAAGTTTTTGACTCTTTCTTGACTGAGGTTTATTTTTACTTTTATCTGCTAACAGCTGGATTAGGAATTTCTCATTTTGTTTCCACACTTGAATTCAAAACTAGTTTACATATTCTTCATGGCTCCTTTTTAGCATGGAAAAATAAACTGTCTGAAAACAGAAATCTTGTTTATCTCTATCACAAAGATGAATCTTGGGTGCTTTGATCAGGAGAGCATGCCTGGTCATTTTTAATGTCTCCTGTACATCACAAACAGTGAGTTAATTGCATAGTCTGCGTAATCTATCTATAGTGTACCAATGTTGGTCATAGAAAGTAAGGGATTAAACAATTAAATCCTTTTCTGTCCTCTTGTGTTTCACATATCTGTTTTCCTCCACAGTTGTCACTAGTACTCTGCCTGCAGCCTACTTTGCTGTTATTGTTCAGAAGGAAAAATTAAAAACCAGGCCACTTTGTAATGCTTTGTGCTTTGAGAACTAATGCAGTGGACATGGCTTTGGGGAGTTTGGTTCTGTTTTGCTTTGTTTGTGGTGTTTCTTTTCTCAGTGCTGAGAAAAAGCTCTGGGACTGGGTGATAGATATTACCAGCATTTCTGTAGAATCAGAGTGACTTTTGTGTGCAGTGTTGTGGGATAGATATGCTAATAAATGATGGCAAGAATAAAGTTTATCTCATGGTTGATTGATGAATCACTGTGGTGTCTTAGCTGTAGACCACTTTAGCTGGGGAAAGATACCAGCTGTTGTTTCCTTGATTCTAGTTTTTGCTCTGTTTAAATTGTAACAGCTGCAGTAGCACAGCTGGAGAGAGACCTGCCTCAGAATACCTAAAAAGCTGCCAAGTAGTGTACACTAGAAAATGTGCACAGAGATGATACCATGGTGGTGAGGGCAGAGTTGGGCAGCCTCCCCTTCTGGCTGCTGTAGGGTGTGAGGTGCAACAGGCTGACTGCAAAGCACGGCCGGTTTTCTGCTGGCCAAGCACTCACCTTGCTGCTCTGCACCGTGCCTGAGCTGCTGGATCCTCTCCCTGTGCCTCGGGGTTTGGCAAGAAATGAGATGTTGGATGTGAAGTACTTTTTCTGCTGGCTGACTTGATGGACATGTTACAGAGTTGGAAAGAGTTTGGATAAAAGTGATCTTTTTTGATGTAGGAGAGTTGTAGTCAGCAAAGTCTTTGAAGTTCTGGTTAAATAGTTAGATGTCTTCAAATATAAGGATGAAAGTTTCTCTTTGTTCCTGTGTACTACCATGACAACTGTGCCAGCTTCTGAGCTGAGAGTGTAGGAAAGAGTATCTATTAGCATAAATTCTTGATTACTAGCATCAGTGTGTGCTTAGGTTTTAGTTTGTTGTTCTTGTTGCATTTCATTATTTTTGAAATGCTGTCTGAAGGCCCCATTCATCTGCAGCATTTATATGACACTGGGATTATTTTGCTGAACATCTGGAGGTGTGTGCATCTTTGTGGTGTTACTGATACCAATCTTTAACAAATCAACCAAAACTGTAAATTTAGTGCCCCTGTGCCTCTATTAATTTAGTAGGCCCAGTATTATATGGCTGTATAGCAGTTGCTACGGAAACCAGTTGGCTGTGCCTGCAGAAGCTTTGCTGAAAAGAAAGAAATATAAGATAAAGGGACCTAAATGAACTCTTCTGGCAGAAAACTGAAGTGTCAGCCACATTTAATGAACGGAGTGTAAGCTGAACACTTAGAGTGGAAAGCTGCATTGTTCTTTTGATGGCTAAATGACAAGTGAAACTATGTCTCTGATACACTAAGCTGCTGTCTCTCTGCAGGCCAAATTTTGTAATTTCTTTAGATCAGGAATAAAGGGTAAGGAAAATAATTTTTTTTTTAAGGTTCCACAAGATTATAGTTTGGCTTTCCTTTTGTCAGTCCTTTATGTCAGTCTGGCATTATTGAGTTAATTTCATTTTAGGAATTTTAATGGATAGAACTAAGTGTTAAATATTATACATATTTTGCTGCCTTTTCCTCACTGCTTCTTTTAGAGTAAATAGCAGTAAACAGAGTGGGACAAGTTATTTGAATCATGCAGCATTTTATCAGCAGAAGGATGTAGGAAAGGAACCCTATTGTCTCAGGTGTGCCCACTTAAAGTGTGGATTATTTGCTAGCAGAAAAACAAAGGCCCTTTTTCCTTCTGTTTAAAGATCCATTAGTTTGAATTGTGTAATTGTTCAAGAAAGGATTACAGAAATTGTTGATGTGCCATGAGCTAAAGGTAAGTCTATTCCATTTAAGTTGGGCTAGTAAATTAAATGAGACAATTCCAGGAAATAGTCTTTAGCTACTGTTATACAGGAAAAAATCAGATACATTTGGTAGTAGTATTTCTTGGTTGTAATTTTTTCTCTTAAATAGAAATGTATCGGTTCTCTGACTGAATTTGAGCAATAGCTATGAAATGGAACCTGTGTTTTGCATATTTGTTAATTGGCAGATTGTGTAACATATATGAATAAATGGTATGGAAAAAGTGTGAAGCTGGCAGTGAATAGTGAAAAAATATCACTGGGGAAAGAAACCTGACTGCCAAGTTCACCCCAGTATGGTCTAAAACCTAAGGTGTTTGATACCTAAATAGTGATGGTGGAAGAAAGAAAGAGATTAGAGGCAAAAAGGCACCTTTGATTTATCTGAGAAATCAAAGCAATTGAGTTCATCAGCTTCAATTGAGTAAGATTTTAAAAAAAATTAATTGGGCTAATAAAGCATGAGAAGTGAGTCGGCAATTTTAGACCAAGTTTAGTTTTTTAAGACGAAAGGCAAAACATGTAAACAATTTGGAAGGAAATCCATTTTGTATATGGAAAGAAAACATACTGAGAAATGGATAGCAGTTGTATTTTTGCTTGTATAGTGGAAAAGATGATTTTAAAAAAAGGAAAAATAAAATATGTGTATAAGGGAGTGGATTTGGAAAGATATTGAGGAAAGAGAGAAAGCATTGGGAAAACTGGGAACACCTCTACCAAATGATTGTGGCAGCAGCATTTTGAATGCTCTGAGTGTGAACAGATTGCATTGCAGAACTGAAAAGGAAGACATTGCAAGAAATACTCCGATCCTGTTTGTATGATTGTAGCAATGGTGCCAGAGAGGAAAAGATACATTTGAGATAATATTTTAGGGAAGAAATATTTGTAGAAAAAAAAATGCACTTAAAGTTTATCTTCTGTGATTGTGGATACTTCAGATGTTGTTACTTATGATAAAAGCTGATGTGTGCAGCTAGATCAATCTAAAATGTGTTTAATTACTATTGTTTTCAGGAGCTGGAGTTGTTCTTTCCCTCCAGTGGAGGTCGTGGACCAGTCAGCAGTGCAAAATTCACAAACTGTACTTGTTGCATTATTAAGCCTCATGCTGTTAATGAAGGTAAGCAATGCAGATAGCGGAGGAGAAAGCAGCGTGTTCATTGTATCCATGATCATTCCTGTGCCCTCTTTTTGGGAGAACGAGACTGTGTGAGCACAGGGTGTATTTCATAGTGCATGCAAAGCTTGCAGATACATTGTCTTTCTTACACATTTAGTATTTCTGCAGTTCATTTCCATGAAGAGTGAGTCATGTGCTTTCCATGCAGATACTCGTTCACTTCAGAATAAGAAAGGAGAGGTGAAAAAAAGAAGGATTAAAACACACATGAGGTTTGATGTAACTTATTGTGACAGCTTCCCATGTCTTTGCTCCTGTCTGCCCAGCACAGACACCTGCTGGAGGTTAGCATCCTCCCAACAGAGTGAAAGCAGGACACCTGGCCGTGATCCAGGGTCTTCCACTCACGCAGTAGCACATCAGATTTAAACCACTCACAAAGGGAGATTTGTGCTGTTACGAATCTTGTTCTGCTGAATGCAGTGAGCATGGAAAGTAGGAAAGGCTTGTTTATGAAAGTGAGACAAAGACCTAAAGCATTGGGTGGATTCTGTAATGCTTTCTGTGCTGGAGAATGCCCTGGGAGTTTGCCGTGTGAGTATTGGAAATACTTAATGCTCTACTGTTACCGTACAAAAATAACCTCCCTTGTTTGTCCTGTACTTAGATCCAGGAGCATGTGTAGGAGCAGTGAGTGCAGTAAAATATTTTGACTCAGGCGCTGAAACAGTATTTTTGAATGCAGAATAAATATCACCATGTGAGAGAAGAGAGTTTTTTTCTTAGTAAGATGCAGAGCACACTGCAGCATTTTAATCACTGCTTTGTGGATAGCTTAAATGGAAACAGCAGAAGTGGCTGGAGCAGTTTCCAGGCCTTTCACACCTCAAGTGGGATGTCTGGAGAGCTTGCTGAAATAAAAAAAAGGCTTTCACAAGAAAGAGTCTCGTAGTTGCTACTGATAATATGCCTGTTATCTCTTCCAGACCTTGCATGGTATCTGCTACTGATAAGTCTGCCATGCAGCAAAGACACGGTGATGTTCCTTTTACAGAAATATGGGCAGCAGCTGGGACTGTGATTTTACCTAGCTACATGTTTGCAGATGACAAACTTTCCTGTGGCAGGATTGTTAGGGTCCTTCATTTGAGTGTAAAAATAGCAAAGTGGATGGCTTGGACTGTTTTTTTAGACTTAAGATATAATTTCAATTACATATAGAGGCTCAGACTCTTATCTTAGTGAGCTCGAGTTTTCTCTTCCTATTTTTAATCTTACTCATCTCTGTAGATTTCATAGTGCCCTGTCTGTTGCTTTTTTCTTCTTGAACTTCTCTGAATTTTTCTGAGTTGCCAGAAGACAAATTCTGACCCTACTTGCACTTCCTTCTGGGAGTGTGAGTGCCTGTAGATGGTGAGGGTGGTGAGAGAGAGAAGAGGAGGTATGGATATAGATAAACAAAAAATGTATGTGCACATCCAGCTTTGCAGTGTGAGCACTAGTCTTAATGTCCCCTATATAGTCCTGAGCACTTAATGTCCCCTATATAGTTCTTTTTCTCACACCACAGAGGGCTGGAAAGTCAGAAGACAGCTGCCAAAAAGCAACTAAAATTTGAAAGACAAAAAGTGTACCTTTTGTGAGCATTCTCCCTCCGTGCAGCTGTGATTACTACCCTCAACAAAATGAAGAAATCAGAACTGACTTTTCTGAGTCCGAAAACTGTTTTAACATTTTGTTGTGGTTTAACTGCAGCTTGCAACCAAACCCCACACAACCACTCGTTCACCTCTCTGGGATCGGGGAGAGAATCAGAGGAGTAAAAGTGAGAAAACTCATGGGTTAAGATAAGGACAGTTTAATAGGTAAAGCAAAAGCTGCATGCACAGTCAAAACAAGGAATTATTTATCACCACTTTTCATGGGCAAGCAGGTGTTCAGTCATCTCCCTTTTAATGTCTGTGAGCAGCCGTGTTCAGTGGTACTTGAGACATTGCGGTTGTACCAGCAACATCTCCTGTATCTCAGTTGAAGCAGGTGCTATAACGACTTGTGGGCTGCCCTTCTGGCAAAATTGCCTGCAGGAGACTGTGTGGTGTTAAGAATGAGCAACTTACTTGTCCCCAGTGATAGTGCTTCTGCTTGTGGCTGTCCACCCTGCTGTTTGTGGTGGGGAGCAGGTAAGTGGAAACACAGCAGCTGGAGAGGAAAGGAAATCTTGTGTGGCCATCAGTGTGAAAAGGTGGTTTGGCAAAGCCAGAGGCATGGAGAGAAATTTATGTGGGTCAAAGCAGCAGAGCCTCTTTTGCGTTGGAGTTTTAATTTGTGCTCTACAAATTTTCAGTATTGAGTATCTAAAAATAAACCTTTTTGCAATTCCCTATGCACTGCTGAGGCTTTGAACTTGACTGTCTAATAACTGTGAATATAAGCTGCTCATTACATATTTACAATTACATGAAGTTACATTTACATACTTTAGTTTATATGGATATTTAGTCTTTATTTCTGCAGAGACATTTGACTGAATTAATGATTTGAATTTTGCTTTCTGGCCCTTTTCCCCAGTGTTTGTTTTTCCTCCAGAGTCTGTTGCATAACTGATTCTTAGAAGGAAAAATCTTCCTGGTTTTCTATCCTGGAAGATGATTTGTTTTAACAGCAGCTGTAAACTAGGGTGCTTTTCAGTGAGCTTACCTTGCTGTCAAAAGGCTGGATGTAATCTCTAGTTTATGCTGGTTAATTCTTGGGCAGAATACTCTCTTAGGAAATTACTTTGATTGCCACGGGGGTTCCTATCCAGTGACAAAGCAGTGGAAAATCAGTGTTGGTTCTCTCTCTGGCCTTGCTGCCTCGCTCCTGATGGACATACAGAAGCGTCTGGTCCTAGGCAGCCGCAGCAGCATAGCCCGGCCAACCACAGCAGGACCTGGTGCAGTGCCCAGGCACCTGAGAATTCCTGTAAGCAGGAGTGTCAGCATATCTGCCAGGCTGCAGGGGAACTCTGAGGCCTGATAAAGGGTGTTGAGGAACTAAGGTGAAATTTTACTTCGGCTGTCAGAGGTGCTGGTAATGCTGGAGCACTGGCATCGCTGGCCCTCTAGGAATGTGTGCCATGCACGTCTCTTAAAGAAGTGAGGCCATAGCTATTTTGTCAGTCTGGTGTCAGTGTAACATCTTCTGTGGAGGGTCGGAGGTGGGTAGGCCATGGAAGGCAATGTAGCCCAGAGCTCTGGACTAGACAGCTTTAGCTCACTGATGGTGGCTCTCAGTGGAGATGGAGAGCTTCCTTGGCTGGCAGCAGTGAGGTGGTTGTATTTTAACTCTGAAGAGGCTTTACAAGAGCAGTCCAATTCCTCTTCACTGAGAGCTAGGAGAATGCAAAAGCAACCTCATGCTACTCCATGTGAATTTGTTCTGACCAGGGTTCCATCAGGGAGACGTGATGTGGTTTATCCCCTCTAGACTCTGTTAGACTTCTCAGTTTCTTTTAATTTCCTCCTCCTCTCCTGAGACCAGTTTTCAGTCAAGGAGGATGGTAACTAGTAAGCACAGCTCTAGGATTGTATGGTTAAGTTGTTTAATAATTTGAAATTTTTAGTGTGGGTCTGTGTTCTGTAATCCTCCTGCTTCTTGTGCTTCTGATACTTGAGATAAAAGATCATAGTTGAAATCACTTAGGCGTTCTCTTTTTGTGATTCTTCTTGTGTTAGTAGATCTGGTGGTATTAGCACTAGTGCTCAGAAGCCAAAATTGTAAATTCACCAAAATGGATAAACATCAGTTTAATGCCCTGAGCACAGTTACAACTCTACTGTTTTGTGAGCAGAAACAGCACCCTGTAGATCACTGGGTGGGATTAACTTTAGTATTTTTATGTGTAACAGTTTAGTCATGTTTGCTGTAGGAAGTAGACTTTGGTATTTCATGACTGGTTTAAAGTTTCTTTGATGTGGCCTTTAGCTACTTCCTTTAAAAAATTAGCAGGGGAAAAATTTAAAAATAGTGATTATCAGGCTATAAAAGCTGAGGTCAGAAGTGTGTAATATGCAAACTGAAAGGTCTGCCTAGAGGCAAAGAAAGCTCTATGGTTTTGAGCGTTCCTAGGCATGAGACTAACTACCCAGACAGGTTTGTTCTCCTAGTATGTGTTAAGCTTGAGATTTTGTTCTAACATTTCTGGTAAGATAAATCCTTTTTCCTCTTATGTAATAAAAAAAAAAAATACAGTGCTTTCTTCCACAGTATTCTTCAACTAAAGAAAATTTAAATCTCGCAGAAAACAAAAGGAGCAGGAACAGGTTCTTTCCAAGTGGAAATGATGTTCTGTGGAAATGTGGTTTTAGACCTGTCCTGGGTGGATGATAAAACTTACAGAGCTCTTCTATATTAACTTAATAGCTAGTGGACAGCTTTAGAAAGTTGTACAAATTTACATTGATTAACAAAATGTTGCACGACAGGAAATCATAAGTATCATATTTCCTTCTTTATGCAAAAGCAGAAAAATTCCAATTGAGAGAGTAGTTTGTAGCTCCAAAGACAAACCTGACTGTGACAAAAAGAATACCAAGGACAGTAGTTCAGTCTCAGGCAGATACAGAGACAAGGTTTACTTACGTAGAATCCCAAGTGAACTTCCTGTATAAGAGAGAGTGAGGAGAGGATTGTAGAGTGTGGGAATGTAGTGGATTATCTGACTGCAGACAACTGAAGAACTGTCCTGACACACAATACACTTGCTGCTCTTTGAAAGAGAGAAGGTATAACTAGGAAAACATCCAATTCACATCTGTATCATGCTAAGTATGCTTACCTGTGTGTAGCTAGGAAATTGAATAAGCTTTAAAAAAGAAGAGGATGGCATGGTAGAGGTACAAATTTATTGTCACTCTTAGCACTACATATCTATTTCATAGTTCTTTCTCAAGACACTTTGTATTCTTTAGATAAAAAAACTCTGGAAATTGTTTCCTTTTTTTACCCTTTTAGGCATAAGTTTGAGTAATTAATTATTTTTATTTTTAGGAGACCTAGAATTAGAGCACAGTTTTCAGAAAACTGGCTTGAGAAAAAGTGAGGATTGCAATTTTCTCATAAATAATCTGAAAGGACATCTTCTGTCTATAGTAAGTGTGCATAATAGAAAGGTGAAGTGCAGATGCCGTGGAGTTCACCTCATTGTAGGCAGAGCTTTTCTTCGGATCTTGTCTACAACGTTGAGTGCCGGGGGCATCAGTGATAGCCTTGATGCGCTTAACAAATTAGAAGTCTGGAAGGAATTATTTGAAGATAGAATCTGACAATGAAAAAAAAAATTGCGGAATGAACACAAATCTTTGCAGATACTTCAAAGTCCAGTGGATGATTTGAGATGTGACCTCAGGGTATTCCCACATGCAATATGGCAATCTTAGTGCTGCAGTCATGTGAGGACTAACTCGTAAAACCCTGTGCTTTCAGCTGCAGACATTCTTTTGCAGACAGATTTGCCCAGGGAGGAGACGTACTTATGTGAAATGAAATGCAGTTTGTTTCTTATGTTTTCCTTGAATATATATTATATATAGAGTGTTGAAGCATTTGGTGGTGTCTAGTGGTGCTGGGTTTTTTTTAGTTGGTTGGGTTTTTTTCTCTTTAGAGAAGCTAGGAAAAAGTGATTAAAATGAAAACAACCTACTTTGCCACTTCATCACCATTTTTTAGAATAAAAAAATTTAGCCTTCATGAGATCAGTCATCCATACGCTTCCATCTGTGTTTTGAATTCTTTGCTGTAGTTGTAATGATGGATATTCCTTGCCTGGGATGTTTGGTTTTGAAACCAAGCCCATCGTGTTTCTTGTTTATTTCCTGCATAAAGTTTTAGCACCTTGGCATTGGTTTCCCAACTTAGACTGATTTTGGATTTTAATGGCTAGTGGGGAAGTGACATTTATTTTTTTGAAGTATGAAAAATATATTTTACATTTGAATTGATTAAGGTAGAGGAGGAGGTGACCTGAATTTGAAAATCCTTTCTGAGAGTTTGAGACAGGAAGGAAGAGGAGGAGATACACTTCAGAGAAACAAACAGATCAAATGGCACAGCCAGTCCTTGCTGAAGCTCATAAGTATCCTCCAGCTGGAAAGAATGTATTTCCTGCTTGTGTTCAATAGACTTATCTTGTTGATGTTCATGTTACTGAAAATCATGTCTGTGCAGGGATGATGGTATTAACATAAAAAAAAGGGAGACATTAGAAATGAGTGTTTACTACTCCATTTTGGGATTTTCACTTGTAAAGAGTTAGAGAAAAGTCAGTTCTAAGACTGGGCCAGGGAATTTCAGGATAATGAAACTTCTTTCATACCAAGGAAACTGATGAATCAGGAGTGTATAATTTCATTTAAATCACTCAATGATTGATGGACGTATGATAAGCATTTACCAGCATGTCTTTTGTGAAGGAAAATATGCTTTGTTGATCTCTGAATTCTCCAAGTATGCTTTCTCTAAAGGAGGGTAAAATAGTGTCAGCCTGATTCACTTGAATATCAGTGGCTTTGTGAAAGTTCTTTGCTGTTAGGAAACCAGAATTTTCGTTTAGTGGAGTAATTTGTGTGTTTAGATCTTTGCAGCATAAGCATCTGCATAGCTTTAAATGTTTCCCTGAATGTTGGACTGGACATGAGCATGTCAGATTGAAAGGGCTTTACAAATGAAGTCTTGTCAGGCATCCTGGGGCCAGTTCTTGTCAATATTGTCATTAATGGCTCGGATGGGGAAGGACAGAGCGTGCTTGCAATGTTCACACATGGTACCAAGTGCCTACTGAAATTTTGAGGGATCTGATTAGAATTCAGAACGTTCCTGATAAACTGCAGAAATGAAGCAATGTGAAGATGATGAAACTGACTATAAACTGCATAGCACTACCGTGGAGAAGGGGAAATAAATGCACAGATATAAAAGAGAGAAGAACTGGCAGGGTATCAGTGAAAAGTTTGTAGAGAAATGGTTGGTATAGTGATGAAACAGGCACAATCCTTGTTCACTATGTACCCACTAGTTCTGCTCAATGCTCTTGAGAATCCAACTTGTGCATCATGTCCAGTTTCTGGGCACTCTGTTTCAAAAATAACAGAAGAAGAGAGCAAAAAGAATAAGAGATTTGGCCGATGAAAACTTGATGGGTTTAATTTATTTAACCTGACAGGGATAGGTAGGACAGGGATATACAGCTTTCTATAAGTACATTTACAAAATATGAGCATATTTACTAATTTAAATGAAAGAAGATTTAATGCAATCATTAAGGAAAACTTCATAGTGTATCACTGGCCCAATATTTGAGGATGTAATGGAACCTGAAGTTACCAGAAATTTTTGAGAACATTTTAGAAAAATGAAAAAAATGTGGCTGTGCCTGATCTAACTGTACCTTGGAACAGAAGGTAAATATATTGAAGCCTCTTCTTTTACTGCTCTTTTCAAATCAGAGTGTAAGGAGAAAGGCAAGATACTGGATCTGAACACAGCCAAGACACAGAATGTGGGAGTATGTGATAGTCTTTTGCCAAGTTGAAAATAAATTATAGAGCTTACAGTATATTTACTATTGATCTAGGACAGTGAGTTGGTGAACCTTCCACAGGAAGTAGAATATAAAATTAGTAAAGGCTGGAGCAGATTGTAGTGGATCTCATGAGGGTTTTAACCTCCAGAGTTAATTTAATTGACAGTGAAATAGTAGATTAAAGTTATTGTTTATAATTATAGGCTAATGCACATTCCAAGGAATAGTTTTAACCACTTCCTTTCTGTAACTGTAACCATTCATGAGAAGTCTCATGCACAGTGTTCAGCAGGGATAACCAGAAAAAAGGAAAGAAATGTTAGTAAGCTTGTGAATGGTTTGAATTATAATATTGTATGCCATCATATAATCCAGTGGTACAGCCTCAGCTAAAACATCATGTTTAATTTTGTTTACACTTAAAAAATAAGCAAAAATAAATGAAACTCATTACAGCCATAGAAACATTCTAGTAGCCAGAATGATTGACCATAATCTTCTTAAGTTTAAAAGAAAAATAAAATCAGAGTGGATTTGCTAAAGGAGTACAAAGTATTGAACATCTTGAAAGAAAGAACAGAACAAACTGGATATTTCTTTTTAAACTTTCTTTTAACACAAGAACAAAGAAAGACAGAGACCTAAGCTTTTCTGGGTTTTGGGTTTTTTTGTAGATAGACAACCATCAGATTGAGTTCAGCGTAACTGTTGCAGAGATATTGACCTTTCTTTATAATATTTCTTTCTTCTTCAAATTCTCTTCTCCAGTGGCGCACACTGCACAGCCAAATTGCTGGATACTTTGTGTGGTTTGGCCGTGATCTTTGCCTTGAATTTCCCTATGGGCCTTTGTATCTGAATGCTAAGTGTGACTCTCCCCATCTGTTCCCATGCAAGAATTCCCAGAACACCTTTTTTTTCCCTTCAGATTTTCATCATTCTGTGTCTTATAATGCCCTATCTGGCATACACAAGTGTGGTCTTGCCTTGTTCATAGTAGTTCAGAAGGTTGCAGCTGGGATTAAGCCTTTGAGCCTTTCACCCCCTCTGACTCTGTCAGTTCCCGTTCTCAGCCGCGTCACACACTCGGTCATTTCGGTTTCAAGGCCCCCTGAGATTTACTGTCTGCATGCGTAATTTTTCTTCTGCTAGCAGTATCCTGACTTCTATTTTCCAGTAAGGCTATGGTGAGATCATTTGTCTTCACTCTTTTAACTTTTAGTATGTCCAAGTGAGTATTTTCTGTAAAGGTTTTCACCAGTGCTGCAGTGTTGATAGAGTTCTCCATAAATCTCTGTAAAGCTGCCCTTCAAACTTCTTAAGGTTCTCCTTTAATACAATACCTAGACAGAAATGAGGAATAATGAAAAATCTTAGATTCTATCGCTATGAACAATATTCTCTTATCATTTCTTCACATGCTTCTCTCTCTTCTGTCTGTATCCACTGGTCTCATTGCTAGCCTGGGTAGCTTTTGAGGTCCCCTTCTCCTTTGCTGGCCCAGTGTGTGTCACTCAGGAGACCCTCCGTCATTCACTTGGTGTGCCAGAGCACAGATGCAAAAATGACTGCCTATCCTTTTTCATACAGTACACAGTGGGGCTGGGAGACCAATAATTATAGATTATCACTATGACCAAACTTTTGAGGAGTCTAGAAATGGTGTATTTGTGCTGCATAGTAAAAATGCCTAGAGTTGTGTTATTCCTAAGTAAAAAAAAGAAGACGAGAAAGAAAAACCTTGTTCTTCAGGGAATAGGTTGACCAACTGATAGGAAGAAATGCACTTTTTGAGAAGGACATTTGTCATCTACTTACTGCCCAGTGTTTTTCAGTGTTGTCTGAAACAAAGATTAGTGAGAACTTCAACTGAAATACATCAGAGGAGGGCCCAACTCTGAATGCCGCTTTTCCATCTTCTAGAGCTCAAAAAGGACTTTGCTTGGAGTCACGCCTGATCGTGATTCTCTGGATTTTTGAAATAGGACCTTACCACTTGGCAGTAAAGAATCAGATTATTTCATTATACTATGAAGCAAAATTGCATTTCAAAATGTCAAAAATAGACATGAAGTGGAATTGCTACTTATAGTTAGCAATATGTTAAACACTTGGTACAGGTTACTTTTAGAAATATGTTACTGGATGAGGTGGATCATCAATCTGATCAGTCACGGCAGTTTTTGTATTCATGTCAAAAAACCCTGTTGTTTAAGAGGAATTATTTTTAATTATTGGAAGGGTGTAAGAAAATGACATATGGAGGCTGAGATGAGGAAGCTAGTTCTTGCCTTGCTTTGAAAGCAGTCTGCTGTCTTGCCTAATGAGCTTTTAACAGAGGAATGGTTAAAGTAGGAAACAAGCCAAGGGAAGAGAATGTAACAATCCTACTCCTGGGGCTGGAGGTTCACAGTGCACTGGGACTGAAAGGTCTCAGTAGCACAGATGCTATGGCTCATTGATTAAAGTGCTATTAGGTTAAAAGTGACTTTCATTAAACTGTTTTATTTTATCCCAGTGCCTAATTCTGCAAACAGTTGTAACATTTTTCAGTCTGATGTCTTCCCTGCTGCTTTCTGTTTCTTAATGAAGGAAACTTTTCAAATACTGTATGTTGTAAAGCAACAAATTGTAGAATATTAGTGTAACTGAGGAAGTCTCGGTACTTTATCATTTTACCTGATTGAAATATGTTGGAAAATTATCTGTCCTGTACTAGGTATGTAGTAACATAATGCTGCCTAGCAGACATAAAATGTGTGCCTGTGCTCCCTTTCTTTCACTCTATTTCCTTGGATTAGTGTTAAATTCCCCTCAGTTGTATTGACGAATGCTTGTGACTCTTTTGTGCTTTGTGACTGAAAATTCGTCATAACTGGTGCCTAATCTGCAGCTTTGATTTGGGTTCTTACTGTAATCACATTTTAAACATCCACTGACCCTATTCGAAGGGTCCTTAGAAAGTTGTTTTTTCACTACAGATTTGGATTTTAAAGTTGAAAAGAATTACTGAAAGCTGCTGAAATGGCACTCTAATTAGTTCATCTTTTCCTGAGCCTTATCTGCCCCCAAAGAAGAGGATACGTCCCAATTCAGTCACACAACTGGCTGAAAGCCTCAAACGGATCCCAAGCCGAGCCTTGAGCTTCCACTCTTCTGTTGCTTGGGGATTGCCTTTGTGCTTTTTGTTTCTATTTTGGTTCGGGTAGAATTTGAAAGGAAAGTGTCCCTAGGAGAAATGATACATGGATTGCCTAAACTGGGACAAGGGAGGCCAAGTCACTAGATCTGCGCTGCCGCTGGCAACTTGCTTATGCTCCTCTGCCTCAATTCCCACATCTGGGAAGTGGAGCTAACATCCTGCTTTGCAAACATAAATGGAATCTCATGCCCCTTCTCCCTCAAGGCACTTTGAATTTTTTGGGTGAGGTGTCTATCTGTCTGACAATAAGATGTCTATCTGGTGACAATAAGTCCTTGGGTTAAGCCTTTTGGGTTTTGCAGACATGGGCAATCTGTCTGGAGCAACAAAGTGCTCTGTTGCTCTCATGAGTGAGAGTGAACTCAGAAATACAATGCAGAGGAAAATCTTGATAGGTTTATGACAAGTATTAAAGGAACCTTGCATTAAAGACCTTTATGCAAAATACCTTCTTACTTTAATTTCTGTTGTTAAAGGAGACTATCTCCTCTCTACAGCAAAGACAGATCTTAGTGACTTCAGTAGAGAAACAGCTCAGAAAGCTTAATAGTCCCCCTTTGTTTCTCTAAAACTTGGATTTTGCTTGTAGATTGTAAAACTGCTGAAGACAAAAGTTCTGCAGAAAACAGATCTCTGTAATACCCCATAACTTGATGTATTTTGATTAGATGCTCACTGGCTGTGAGTGCCTATGCAAGTAGCCCATTCTTGACTGATTAAGTGTAAAATGGACATCTGTCAGGGCAAGCAGCTGTCCCTTACCTTTCTCATAGCTTTTTCCCTGCAAATGACAGTGACCATTCATCTGCCAGTGCCCTTTCTTTGTCTTTGTTGGTTTCTGGTGAGGCAGTTGACCGGAGTATTGTCTTTCCAGATTGAGAATGAGGAAATGTTTATGCTGTTTCACGGATTTAATTAATTTATTAATTTTATTTATTTAGTAATTTCCTGAATGATTCCCAGCCAGTCACTTAATCTCTTTATAAACTGGCCATTCATCTCTGAAAACAAGACTGAAGGCTCACTGCCTCAGTGGAACCTGTGTGGAAGCATCTGAGCTGCTCAGCCTTTCCAGCAGGGTGGACAAAAAGAAACGAGAGCTCTGGTTTCTCTCTCTGATGTGGTCTTGCATTTCCTGGCCAAACCTGTTCAATTCCCTTCATTTTGCTGTGGCAATTTTTTTTTTTTTTAATCGTGAAAAAAAAGGGGATTTTTTTCCCCTGGGTTCAGAGGAGCATTAAAAAGGCAACTTTCACCAGAACATGGTGGAACAGTATAGTGGGACAGGAACTGTATTTGCCTCTGCTTGTTTCTATGTTCTATAAACACAAAGAGATGGATGGACAGAGTATGCAGCAAAATCTCATGTTTTCCCTTTAGTAGCTGGAAGATTTTTGGAAGAAATACGCAGTGTTTTGTAGAGGGAAGACTTTTCTCCATCAACCTTAATGTGAAAATATGGCAGGAAATACTTCAGCGACATGTTTCTTTCATTTTCATTTGTAAATACAATTTCTGAAAGCCCTTCAACTATCAGTCTCATTTACTCAGAGCTTCCATTGACCTTTTAATGTGGTAGGAAGCTCCCCAATCCTATGCCACAGGTATTAGTAGACTGTGTCTTGAGTGTGCTATAACCTCCATACTAGCTTTGTTTTATTCTCATCTCTAAATTTATGTAGTGGTAAGTATCCTGCAATTTGAAGACTGCTTTATAAAAGGATTTAATGACCAGGAGTCATATCTTGCTGTTGTCATTCGTTACAGGATATTCTTCTATGATTAATTATTTTCTAAATAAATATCCAGAAATTCATAGTTTCTCACAAATTGTACTAGAGGACAGGCATTTGCATTCTATAAAAAACAATGATTCTGTGAAAATCACTCACACAGAGTACTGTGCTTGGCTGACATAATCTTCAAAATGACCTGATCTTACAAGCATGGGCAAATCTAAAATACACATTCAGTGGAAAATCAGTGGTTCTTGTTTTCTGAAGTTTAGTGTTTTGTTTTACAGTATCATTCAGTCTTTGAGGATGTGTTTGGGAGAGAATAAAGCAAGCAGGATCGTCAGCAATAGCATATTTGTGAGCTATAAACTTAGAAGGAGTAGGTTATTTTGCACTAATGTGTTTTTCCCAGAGAAGACATGAACTCCTGTGCTACTTTATTGGCAACATTTGTTATCATCCTGCATTGTTTCTGGCTTAAAGTAGGACCTGCACTCTGGTGAACACTGTAAAAGAAAAGACAGCTGGTGCTCTGAATTGATGAGTGATTAAGCATCAGTAGTGCCAGTGGGTCTTCATTAAAAACATAAGTCTTGGTCTTGCAGCAGCTGGGTGTTTTGCAGTTGATCTGAGAAAAGCAAAGGCTTCACTAATTACCTTTTTTTTGGTAGAAATGCTTTTGAACAGCTGCATGGAATTTAGTTGTTTGAAACCACCAACACATAACCTCATATAGAACATACAGCATGTGAACTCAGCTCTGCTCTCTGCTCCCTCTCACAGCATTACACAAACGCTGTTTCTTCAGTTTGAGAATGAGCAGTATGTTGGCATAATACCTTTCAGCTGTAAATTCTGCTTTTTAAAATTGAATACTGTATTTTCCATGTTTCTTCAGGGCTTGCTGGAAAGATTGTAAAAGCCATCCTCAAGGAAGGATTTGAGATCTCAGCTTTGCAGATGGTAGGTTTCCTTTTGTGTGTTTTTAAGATAAACAGAAGCTGGAGTAGTGCTGTATGCACGTCACAGCAGTGCACAGGTGTCTTCCTGCAATATAAAACCCTTGTGCAGACTGTAGCAATGTTTTGAGGTCAGCATTGTCCTTGTGATATTGTGTTTTAGTGCAGACTGTAGCAATGTTTTGGGATCAGCATTGTCCTTGTGAATTTGTGTTTTAGTATCTGACTGATCAGCTAATCTGTTTCTGTTTGCTCAGTGACCTTGAGCCAAGACACTTCACTTGTCTATATCTGAGTTTCCCTATAGTTAGGAGGGGAGATAATTATATCTGTCTGTTCTGGAGCAGTTTGAGATATCTTTACAAAATGTACTAGCTAAGATTAATGGAACTACTGTTAATATCCTTCCTTAATTTTTAAAAATATATATTTAGTATGAATTATGGGGAATGCTTTTAAAGATACTTTAGGGATTTTGACACCCTGAACACCCTCAGCAGTTAAAGGAATTTGGCACAGAGATTGTTCCCAAGAGTACTGCCCTTCAATTTTGGTGCAAGTCTCAAGATCTGAAATTCCCCTATAACTCAAATCCCCATCTTATAAAGAATAGCCCCTTTCTTACTGGGATCAGCCAACATTACATGGTCTACTTGTATTTGATGTGGAAAAAGATAGTGTGCTATGTTGCCTGTGGCATCATTGACTAAGTTGCTGACAAGCTTCATATTGCAGTAGTAAAGCCATTTCTTTTACCTAGTAAAACTTAGAGGATTCTGAATATTTGCTGGTTAAGAGGGGATGTCTGTGTATTGTGCTGTTGTTTAATACAGACTGGCTAACATTTTGGTTTTCTTAGTTCAACTTGGAGCGTCCAAATGTGGAAGAATTTTATGAGATTTACAAAGGTGTCGTCCCTGAATACCTGGTAAGCATAAGTTTAATGAGAATCTGTTTAAAAATAAAATATGCTCCAGTGAGGAAATTACCACATTTTTTATTGCTTGGAATTGTGATATGGTTTCTTTTATGAACCTGATGTTGAACAGTTCTAGTTTGTTCTCAAATAAATTAATTCAGTGTGAAAATTGTGTTATGTGTGTCATAATAGAGGAGAGCCTTTCATGAAAATTGTTCAGCCAAGGAATTTGTAAAATACAACAGGGTCACATCCCCAGCTTCCCCTAGAAAAATTATTTTATTGATGGTGAGCTATGAGAATGTATCACACCTGCATCTTTGATTGGATATTGCAATAGTGGCTTGGACCAGAATATGTATTTATTACTTTATTTACAATGAGGCTGCTGTACTGGATGCTTTCCTAATGACATCTTCAACTGTTCTTTGGTTTATTGATCTGACTTCTGTAAATATTCAGAAAAATGAAGACGTTTAAGATAGGCTTTAATCCCAGTGGACATCTGAGACTCTCCATGGTATTATTCTTTGTCACATAAAACTTCCTGACTGCAGATAGAACTATGGGAGTACGAAGAGATGAGCTTGTATTTCTGTATCACCTTCTCTCAGAGTATTCTGGTTAATTTTACTCATAGCAATTTTTACTTTACTATGTAATTTACTCATAGTAATGAGCTTAGCTTCACTGCCATGCTATTATGATGCAAATTATCCTTAATTTTTAAATGGTTACGTTATTATGCATTTTCCACGTATTTACTAATATTACTCTGAAATGAAATTTTTATTATTTTTTCCTCCTTTATGATTGTTCAGTCTAACTTACTTCAACAGGGTTTGTAGATTTGTCTTTGAATGGGTTAGGAGTGCTGTTAGTTCGCTCTCAGATTGGGGAATACTCATAAGGTCTCCTCTGAACATTATTTTTGACAAGGACCAAAGGGAGATTGGACAGACATACTTGTAGGTATGTAGCAGAATTTAAAAATGTAAGTATCTGACCAGTATTTCAGGGCCTGAAGAGTCCTGTGATACTGCAAAAGTCTCTGCTTTGAACAAAATTGGAAATTCTCTACCATTTTCTGCAGCTCTTTTGTACAATCTCTAACCCTCTAACAAGCTGCAAATTTTAGTTATGTAATTTAACTGGACAGTTACTCAGAAGGGAAGGTGACATTTAAACAAGGTCAGTCAATACATAAAATACATTTTAGGTAATGTCAAGAAAAGTGAGAATCTAGGGCTCTGTTCTGCAAGCTGTGTGTGCTGGATTGGCTCAGCTGAAAAGAAATCAAATTAGTATCTTCATGCACTCAGGATATCTGAGAAACAGGAAAACGTGGAAAAGCTAATCACGATGGTAAAGGGTTCTGGAGCAGGTACACATGGGAACAGCAATGGATATTGTCAGTGCAGTCCAAATAGGAAAAAGTATGTTACAAAATAGGATATTGGAGAAAGAATATGACCTCTTATATATATGACTCAGAACCATCTGGTTTGATCTAAAGTCTATTTATCATTCCAAAATAACTCAGCACAGAAGATACTGGCATCCAGAAATCCTTTTAAAAAACTGTGCTTCCATTTCTTCTGGTTATTTCTTGTCAGTCAGATAAAGGTTTGACATTGTATATAAAGTACTTTGTGAAAAGAAAGAGCTGTACAGTTGCTCAAAATTTTAGCTTTGTTAGTATCTCCTACATGGGATTTTGCATACTCTTGATTAGTTTTTGTGCTGTTTTGCTTTGTGTTTCCTACTCTAGCCAGAATAGAAAACGGGAGAAAAGTAGTGAGATTATTTTAGATCAGCTCAGAATCCACTTTGTTAATCAAAAATCCTTGGGCTTGATCCACCTCCAGGAATGGTTTTGGCTGACCACAAACCATGCTATTTGATGAATAAACTGTTTGCTAGAGAAAATTTGGTGTAGCTGTAACTGGGAGCCTTACCAGACATACAGGGTTTGCTATTTAAACTCAATGCTGGAGTTGAAGAGGCTGTGTAAGTAGACCAGGCTTGTCTGACACAGAACCACCTGCCTCTGTGCTGTACCTGATGGCAGCTGGTGTTCAGGTCTCAGCTTCATGCTGTAATGAAGGAGTCAGGAGTAACTTTGGTCATGTTGTTTGCTGTTGTTGGTGGGATGTCCGTGCTGAGACAGGAACAATTAAAGAGGGAGGAACAAGAATAACCACTTTTTGCAGGAATTGCAGAGAGTTGATTCAACTGAAGTTAAAAACCTGTTTTTTATCTGCCTTCCAGTTAACAGTTGTTTAGACGACAGAATTTAATGAAATTCTGCAGAGTAGTGACTTTGTGGCAATTTACTGTTTCTTAACAGAATGAAATATGTGGCTCTTTGACCTGTTTTGACCAGAGGATCTGTTGGTGCTAACACAGTTTTTGGAATTAAAATATTTATTTATGCTGTAGAGCATGAAGTTAGTCTACACTCTTTTCATGTCCTTGAGGAATACTTTTACCTAGATTTCCTGGGTTCTGGTTGATGAAAGAGGCACTGGATAAAATTCAGAGTGGGGAGATTAGGCACATGTTCTCAGTATGAGATCCAGTATGAGGATAGCAAATTTTTGGAACAGTGCTGCTTGACTCAGAGTCACTGTGTATTTATTTTCTGTCACAATTCATAGAAGGAAGACAAGGACTTAGTTCTTCTTTTCCTTCTGCTGTTTTGTCCACTCTGTATGCTGTTTTCCTTTGCCATGGCTCATCTTTGACCTGCCCATGGCTGTTGGATTGCAGAACCTTGCTAGTCCTTACTTGTCCTCCCTTACTTTCTGTGCATGTTTTGTCCTTTGCTCCTTCCTCATTGGTTTTGATCTCTTTAATTGTCCTGATTTGTTTAAAACTTGTCTGCCCAGATTTCTAGACAAGTATGCAATTATAAGGGCACGATTTTAAAAAGGAAGTCAGACTAGAACATCAAAATAGATTTCTTTCTGCTTGTGAAACCTATACCGCTAATTAACAAACTCCAAATTGGCACTAATGCCCAGAGTTAATTTTAGCTTATGAAAACCAAGACCCATCTTCATCACCCACGCGGAACTCACGATGTCTCTTTATTCTCCTGGAGACTCCAGGGAAACGAATTATTTCAGTGTAACTGAGATTCTGGTATTAGTACATCACAAGAATGTTGCCAGACCAGGACCCTTTCCCTAACAGGTTGTGCCACAGGCACAGATTCTGTTGGCTTGTGTGTTTCAGCTTCTGCAGTAATCTGTGAGGAAGAGACAGTGAGAACCAAAAGCCCAGGAGACATTTTAATGACTTGAAGCCATCGAATGAGTGTATATTTGGAAACAGATATAGGCTGTGTACCGTGTTTCTGGTAGGGAACACTGCAAAGTACATTGCTGCCTGTGGAACTGGCTGAACATAGCATGATTTTTCAGGCTTAAAACCCAGCAAAGTGCATTCCAGTGATTCAGTCTAGTTTGACAAGTTATGAGATACTGCCATGAAATCTAGATCCAGATCAATGAGGATGTACCCACAAAAGAATTTAAAGTATTGTGGTTGCTGTTATATGCTATTCAGTATCCTGATGAAGCTGAATATCCAATTTTTTTCAATTTCCACCTTCTAAACCAAATAGCAAAATGGAAAACATTTCTTTTGTGGTGAATACTAATGGTATCTTTGTTTTGTGTCCTTGCTTTCCTAAATGCACCAATATTTCTTAATTGTTTCTGTCCTGTAAGTTCTGGCCTTGTATTGGGGAGGAATATAACCCTTGCTAAAGCCTAAAGAAGTTCAACCTTTTTCCTGTCTTTTTTCTCTTCCAGGAGATGGTTTCAGAGTTGTGTTCAGGCCCTTGCATAGCAATGGAGATTAGACAATTCGATCCTTCAAAAGTGTTCAGAGACTTCTGTGGTCCTTCTGACCCTGTAAGTACTTTCTTGAATGATAAATAAGGCTTAAAAAATTGATGTGCTAAATGAGTTAAAATGTCAAAGTGTGGTATGGCTGCCACATGCCTGCTGCATTCATTAGAAACATGTCAGCATTACCTTATTGCAGAGGTCAAATGCTAGCCTTGGTGGACCGATTTGCAAATCCTTTAGCAACCTTTCTGATCTTACCTAAACCAGATGATAAAATATTGTGATGACATTTATGTGAAAGGAAAGCTATCTAGGCAAAAATCTCTGTTAAAGCTTCACAAATATTCTAATGCAAGGCTTCAGAGCCCTGGAATGAACAGTTATTGCTTGTGGATGCCAGCGTAATCGAATGTAAATTCAGTGCAGTCTGTGGCATTCTCCTAGGATGAAACTGAAAGGAGAATACATTCTTTTGATTTTCAGAAGGAAACAAATAAAAAAGGGTGTCAAAATTCTCATACCTGTTTGCTTCTAGCTTTTATTTTTCATTTCTTGAAGTGGATAATTGCATATGTGTGATACTGTGTGCAATCTGAAGACAGGCCTAAGTGCTGTCTCAAAAAGTTTGCAGATTTTTGCTAAGCAGTGAAGGCTGCTATACACACAAGAACGATGAGGTGAAATATCAAGATGCAGGCAATGAAGTCAGGGTTTGTATGTTTTTTCTGGTTATGATTTGATGTTTTAGTTGCAGACTTCAGGGAATTTACCAGTTTTCGTGGAAAAGAATCACACAGATGAATGTTTGAAGGGGAGAACGAGTTATTCAGGATATATTTTTCTTCAGATACAGAGTTTCCATTACAGAAAGCACAGGTTAAAGGCATTATCCAAACCTTTATTGCCTCTTCTGTTTGGTAACATTCAAATATTTCTCTACTGGGTTAGCATCTTGTAAACAGAGCATAAGCCATTTATCTGACTTAGTTTTAACCGCGGGATGGTGTATCAGTAGTAATGTACACAGTATAGTGGTTTCAGTTTTGTTTCAAATCCCATGTTTAAGGTTTCTGGTCTTTAAAACTTTCAAAGATGTAGTCATTTTATTTGGGTCTATTGCATCTTTTTCTTGTGTCTTCTTGTTTAATGCCGATACATTAAAATCAAACTATGCTTGCAAACATCACAGCAGGTTTTGCTTATGAAAGACAAGTGTTCCTATATAAGGAGAATTTCACTGGTTTTTCTTACTCACATGAAAAACTGTCATAACCATACAATGTGTATATGCAGCTGTTGATGAGCTGAGGAACTGAGAGATGTATAAACTGATGGCTTTTTTGGGTAACAGAAGAAAACCCCAAAGGAGGGAACTAATTTCTTGTCTCCCAGATCTCTTGCTCCTCAGTGACCTACTGATGCTGTTTGTGTTTCCCTGGTAATGGTTAACTGTCTGACTTGTGATGAAGTGAAAATGAGTACCTGCCTGCTTCTAGTGGAAGCAGAGGCAGTAAGTTTTGGACACTGACTTCAGAGCAGTTCCACTAATGGTATGTTTGGAAAAACAGGCAACTGTGTTATATTTCTGTGCACTGTTTTCTGTAACAATTGCAAATTAAGCGATTCTCCAAGCACATGAAGCCTATGTACAGTAACTACAGCTGCTCTCAATATTAATCATTGCCTGAAATTAATCTGTCTCTTCAGATAGTGTTTGTGGCTTGTCCTTGAGGATAAAGGGGCTAAGGTATCTCAGCTTTTGTCATTCCCAACTGGAATTGTCAGAGAAGCTCACAGCTGCACTTTGTGGTTCCAATATTCGTCTCAAATAGGAGTAGCAGAAACCATATCAGCAGTTTCATTACTGAGAGGTTATATACAGACCATGAAGATAAGTTTGACTTGATAGTCTAGTGGTTAAGGTACATCTAAGTGTCATGCAAATAGTGCATTATCGTTGAGAGATCTGGATCTCTTTATAACTTGTCTGTTTATATACGCTAGATCCTGATGTGTGTGCAGTGTGTTTATAAACACAGGAGAAGGCCAAGTTCACTACAAAAATGGGCCTGTTTGGGTCACTTTGGCTCCTGTTACAGAGTACCCTATTTGCCATTGAAATCACTGTCATTGCTTTCAAGGCAAAGTGCTGTTTGAAGTGAGTAAGGATGTTGGAATTTGACTTATATGATGAATCTTTCCCCATCACCTGTGCTGTTAATTATATCTTAAATACATAACAAAGGTAGTAATTACTTTGTGGCAAGTCAGATATCTAAACTAGGTGTGGATGTTAACAGCCCTTTCAGTCTGTTCTTTGTTTTGCAGGATGTTTAGGGCTGAAGAAAGAATTAGAATTCTTCTATTTTGAGGATTATACTTTAATAAGAGAGCCATTTATACCAAGTGTATAATGCTAAAAATGAAATGGAACTTTGGGCTATTTTCTCTAAGTGGGTAATATTTTGTTAGCACTGCAGGTCAGTAAAGCTCTCTGCCGAAAATATCCTTCATTGTAAGCCAGCTTATAAATACTTTATTAAAACCTCCTCTGTGGTAGTAGGGAAGACGACTAAACAAAAACCTGGTTTGGGCCTCTTTGTAGTAGTGTATGAAGAGCCCTATTGGATCTGGAAAGCAGGCGGTGGGGTAAAGATACTTCTGTGTAAGGAGCTGTGCTGAACGTGCTTACTCCCAAAATTGCTGTGGTCTGATTGAAGGGCTCAGTGTGGCAGACTGCTGCTTTGTGGAACACTTGTCCCCTGTAGATAGTACATACAGTAGGATATATGCCTTTCTGCAGATCTTGCTGCTCCTTATATCCTTCTTGTACACGGGCACTTTTCTTCTGAGAGTCTGGCTGGCTCACTGTACTCTTGATGAGCCATCAGCCTCTTTAATCACACTTGGCTTCAGCTCCTGGAATGCAGCTCATTCTTTTGTGTCATTGGTGGTCTCACCTCAGGCCTTTCTGTAGTCCAGTCGTGGTGCTTGTTCTTGTCTTCCAGTTGCACTCTCTAGCCAGGTCCCAGACTATTTGTGTGCCTTGCTCTTGGTGTCCCTCTGTGCCTCTTTCTCTCTGTCCTGGTCTGCTTCTGGGGCTAATATGTGGGCCTTAGAACTGGAAAGTTCCCTCCACATCTACTGTAATAAACAGCTGTTTAGTCTCTACTTATTTTTGCAGCACCCCTGTAAAAGGCCAGCAGTCATACTGATGCCCATCTTGAAAATGTTACTTTCCAGTGTTAATAAGGGCTGTTTAAAAAAGGTCTCTGAATGTCACGCAAGACTGCAGCTTTTCAAGGAGGGGAAGCACCCACAGGCTCTGCTATGCACACAAAGCTATGAGGTTTGAGATGCTAACATCCTATGAGCAGCTGAGGACTTTTATTTAGATATTTAAATTACAAATTGGAGTGGGGTTTCTGAAATTACTTCAAGTCCCACTTATTCTCATGGTGTGTGTGAATCATTTAAGCTCTTTTTAAAAATACACGATCAAATCTTGCTATCCAGGTTGTTAAATTGCACATTTTTTGCTGGGTGCTATTTCACTCTGTTTCTACTGGTGCAGTTCTGACATTGAAAGAAAAAAATTACACCTGTGGCAAAGCAGTAGCTGCTGTAGAAAGCTAGAAAGAGGACTTAAACAGTTAATTAAATCTGACTCTTACAGAACACGAGTCTTTTGAACTTCCAGTACACACTATCACTTAGAAATGAAAGTTACTAGCTGCGACCAAAGTCCAGCAGAAATGAAGTTGTGTTTCTTCTTCATTGTAAAGAAATGAAAATGCTTGGACGGGTAGGGATAAATGCAGCACAGTGTGCATTATCAAGAAAGCTGTTTTGTTTAAGTTCAGTAAGGAAGGGGAAAAAAGCAACCTATTGTGCATTGATTTGGCCTTCTTTAACATGTACCAGGATGCAAAACCTGTAATGGAAAACCTTGGAACAAGGGGATGGTGGCCACGGAGTCCTGTCACTGCTTGAGTTTGCTGGCATTGATATTTCATTTCACTAATGTTTGTATATTTTTGGCCTCTGGAGCAGTTAGAGGCTTTTTGTTATTGCTTAGGTTTGAAGCTACAGCTTTAATTTTCACATCTTTGTGCAGCTTCTATGTTGAAATAGCTGCTTGGTAACATTTTGTCGTGGAGTTGTCAAGATGAGTACTTAGTATTCATAAAACACTTGAAAAATGCTGTAGAAATTAGGTATATTACTTTTTTTTTTTTTTAACTTTGTTCATATACAGATTGAAAAGTTGGTTATAATACATGATTCCAGGAGTCTACATCAGCTACATGTTCCTGGCTGATTGCATAACTTTAGTATTCCTAAGAGCTTTTACTTGGAACTGACAGTACACTAAATGTGACTCAAGTACCTTCTGTTGTGAGATATTATTAAAGTGATGGGATGTGCTGTAATATTTCTGCGTCCAGTGGGCTGAAAAGGGATTTTCATACACTTGCTTTAAATCCTAACCTGCATTCTTTTTACATTGGGCATTTGCACTTTTAAGCGTAACAGTGTGTCAAGTCTTTTGTACTTTTGCATGAAAGAGCTGAAAGGGAGATTAGATGGTTTAAAGCAAAGCAGTGAACTGAAAAAGCTGAAGTCTGCTATAGCTCCATTCCTGACCTCACTGTGTGACCTTGGACAAATAGTTCAATATCTTTCTGCCTCAGTTAATCACATCAGTTAAATAGGGATAGCAGTATGAGCCAAAGAGCACTGTTGCTGTAAGATTTTTGTCTGTATAGACCTCCTGTGAATCTCTAGCACTGAAAAATATGTGTATGTGAGGCCTAAAATGTTCATGTTCATTCCTAGAGCTACATTAGCAGCGCGACATTTTCATATTGCATCATATAAAGAATAGTTCAGTGGAAGATATAAAGGAATATAAGGGCTATTTTTGAGCTTCCAAGTACTCATTTTCTGGTAATACCTTTATAGCTGTTTCAGTGTGGATTCTCTCTATAGCCTAGTGAACCCTGGTAAGAGTGTTGACAATGAAGTACCTAATGTCTTTCAAGAGAAATAAGATTTTTTTAAATCTAATTCTTTAACAAAGAAGATTTTAATATAATTGATTATCTGCTTAGATAGTCTGAGTCATGTAATAAAAATAAAAACTTTCATTCAGTTACAGGCTGTTATCAGCTAGAGTAGCAAACGGACCAATCAATACCAGTTACAATATCCTGCTGTCTAAGCCAGCAATGGGAAAGACATGATTGAATTGCTTACATGTTATTTAGGGTCAATCATCTGACTCTGTCCTTTCAGTTTTTAATTTCTATATTAGCCTCTGCAGGTGTAATGAAAAAGTGTTCTAGACAGAGCTAAGGCCTCTTAGCTGGGAGACAGGGTAGTTTTTGTCTGTGGAGGTGGATTCTTCCCTCTAGTGCAGCCCCCTTTTTCTGAGCTGACACTGCTGATTGATCAAGCCCAAGGGCTCTGTAGGTTCCGGACTTCTCCTGCTATGTTCCATGTCACCTGTTTGTGCACAGGCAGGGGGTTTAGAAGAAAGGAAGTGCTAAGGTAGCTGTGCTCTAATTACCCACAGCTGCAACATGACTGCAACTGTGAGTTGTCACCACTGTTTTAGAGTGTCAGAATGTTGGTGTTGATTTGAAATTTACCTCCAAAAGTATTACATCTTCTTGACGGAAACAAGCCTGTGTCTGTGTGGATGCCAGACACCACACCTGTGGCAGTGAGTTGCTTTCCCGGGTTTAAAATGTGTGGAGTCTGCACTGGGCTGCGCCAGGAACAAAACTGATAATTATGTGTTCTTCTTCTCAAAGCTCTATGTAGCCCTGGGAGCAGCTGAGAGTCAAGAATCCAAGAATTAATTTTTACAGGCCTGAATTCAGTGTTCACAGTAAGTTCTCCTGTTGTTTCTTTCACTTCTGAATATGTACTGCAGAGGTCTGGCAGGCCTTGACGCCCACCCTACCCCTGCTGCCCTGTTTTCTTTGATCACCTGTGTGTGTGTGTGCTTTGTAGTGGCATGGATACATGATTTGCTTACGAATTACGTAGACCAGCTTAGAGCTCTGTTCCTTGCAGTCTGTCTTCTCCAAGCCACTCTTTGCAGGTGACGGGCAGTCCTTTAATGCGAAGAGGGATTTCACCCTCAGGACAATATGTCTTTGTGCAGAGATTAGAACAAAAATCAGAGCAGCAGTAGTAGTGGAGGAGCCTTTTCATGCAAGTGGCTTGCTTTAGATGTGGCTTGTTATTGCTGCAAGGTTGCTGTCATATGATGGCTGTTCCGTGTCATGTGGAGCTGGAGCTTGTAGGCTCACTTTGATTCTCGATGGTTAGGTGCTTATGTGTTGAAAATTGCTGTTATTAGTGGTGACTGACAGTCTCCATCGGGAGACTAAATATTGACAGAGCCCTCAAGACCTAACTCTGCTTTAAATCCGGTGTGATTGAGGCATGTTGGCAAGGTTACAGTTGGAAAAAAACCGCTTTTATCTGCCACTCCTTGTCTGCAGCTCCAGAGCTACTCAACTTGAATGTGTTATCAATGCAACTGTTGCTGCCTAAATACATACTGGATGTGAGGTCACTGGACTTGAGTTCAGTGGTCCCAAATGAGAATAATTTGTTAAAATAGTTAATAAAAGATACTGCATTGTCTGTTACCAGGCCCACTGCCACCACAGAGGCATGATACTGGAGAGTCTGCTGCTTTCATCCTCTGGAGAGAAGGTGCTGGTGCCCTCTGGGAGAGGGCTGAGAGTATATTTGCATCTCGTTTCCAGTTGCTGCAATGCCTTTTTTTTCAATTAGTTGGTAACAAAGCCCCTCTAGCCTGTGTAGTAGGGGTTTTTCTGCAGTTTACTCTGCTACCTGACACTATGATATTTTAGTATCCCCTGATGACAAGACACCTTTTTAACTGTGATTTCTGGACGTTTGCAGGAAGTTAACAACATTTTGTCAAAGATTCTATATGTCCTCCTGGAAAGCAGCATCAACTTCAGAAGCTTCAGGGTTCCCATCTGCATTCCTGTCTTTCCCTTATGTCAGTCTGTCTCTGGTTGAAATGTTTCTTTCAGGCTACCTCTTGCCTGGTTCCAGGCTGGAATAACTGGCCCTATTTTAGCAATAGGAGTGAAGCTTCTAACATGAGCCCAGAGACTGAAGGAGAGCAGGGCTGTGCCACAAAGCATTTACAGCACAGGTTACTGATCTTCCTTGACTTGCTGAGCTACCATGGAGACCTCCTAGTTACTCTCCAGAATGGCTAGTGTGCCAGGGTATCCTGGAGCTAGGTTTTTGGGCCTTTCACTGCAAAGTGTCGCAGGACTACCCATTTTGTTAAGGGTTTAAGCCATGCCTAGAATACTTACTTCTTAAGCAAACTCAGTTTTTTTGGTCAAGGCCTTGGTACTGTTCAGCTCTGCAGACACATGAAGACATTTAATCTGATCTGAAATCACAAAGACTAATTGCATCCCTAGGTAGGTGGGAAAGAAGACTGAAAGACTGGCTTAGAAATCATAGGGGCTCCCTTTGCACTCAAACTGAGTGCATCCCAAAGTAGTAGGTGTGTGTTATTAAAGAAGTGGTTATTTTAAGCAACTGTGATGAACGCAAGATTCTTATAAATGCTGTGAGTTACGTAAGTTGTCTATTCAGCCTTGAGGAGGTGGGGTTTTTCTAATTGCGCGGTTTCGGTAATAACTGTCCATCTGCAGGTCTTGTTCTGCAAAATGAATGCTTCCACATCCTGTTTGGATTGCATCTTCCTGGTAGTGTTCTCTCCAAGCTTTGAATAAATGCCATGCTTCAGGGTCGTGTTACAGATTTAGTATCTTGTAGTGATGGCTCATACTTTATGTTAAAAGCGACCACACAAAGTTTTAGAAGTGCTTGCCTAGTTTCTTTTGGCATTTGCTTGGTTTGTGTTTAAATAATGCTAAATCAATACATTTCGAAGTATCATATCTTTGTTGTATCTCTGCTTACGTATCTTAGATGGATTAAAGGGAAAAGTTTTGTTTCCCACTAATGTAGAAAAAGAGGTAGGCTTCTAACATAGCAGCTGATCGTGTGATACCAGCCTGGTATAGACAAATATACAGTGTAATTTTACACTGCTAGGTTGATCAAAGGTAGCCTGCAGGGTTCTCTCCAGGGCTTCTTTCTCACAGCTGCACTGGATTACAATGTGATTTACCTGGCCTGTGGGAGGGTTTTAATACTCTTTAAAGATAAGAATATACCCCCCTCATGAAAACAGTCTTTGTCAGCAATACAAATAGCTGATCATCAGAATTTTTTGGTTGTAGCGTCCTCTTGCAGTCAGAGGATGTCTGCCTTCCTTGGTGATTCCCTTTCTTTTCATTTTTTGAGTATTTTTTCCTCCCTCCTTTTTCCTTTGGACTGTTCTATTTAAGGTCCTGCTGTAGCTTCTGAGGTTTCTGAGAACAGATTAATTAATATATTCAGTCCATAAAGGCACTAGGTAAGAACCTTTTTGAGAATATGATGGTTCTGGGTTAATTTCAGTCTATGTGGTTGTTTTCTTTGCTTCCCTTGTGTTCTGTTTGGTTACAGCAGACAGAACCTTTTACCTAGGACAGCAATGTTTTTGAATATATAAAATACCAGAAAAGAAAGATTCAGAAAAAAACCCCAACTTATAGCTTCAATTCTTCCTTGCAAAAAAGGAGCAGGGTTTCCAAAAGATATGGCAAGTTCTGAGGTCACTCTGTCTGGGAAAGAAAATTATACTGTTACTGCACTAAACAACTATTTTCTCCTTCTTTAGTTTCTTAGCATTCAAGGTCATGATGACCTTGTGTGTTTGTAGAATCTTTGATTTGAATAGATTAAGAGCATTTGCTTACATGCCTGACTCGGATTTTTGTCGACTCTAGATAGCCTTGTCCTTCACTTGAATTCGTCCCAGCCTCTGGTTGGAACATATTGGTTATATAGTGCTGCCCCAAATACTTCAAGTTATGAAATAATATGAATGATATTTCATTTAAAAAAATACGAAGAAAATAATAAATGTAGACTTTTTAAGAAAATCAAGGTAGAGCATGGTAGAACAGGCTGCAAGGGCTTTTCTAGAGCTCTGTAGATGGCAGTTGGCAAGAATCAACACACAAAGCTGCTTGATGAAAAT
Organism: Eulacestoma nigropectus; assembly: GCA_013397775.1. Classification (NCBI taxonomy): domain Eukaryota; kingdom Metazoa; phylum Chordata; class Aves; order Passeriformes; genus Eulacestoma; species Eulacestoma nigropectus. Next base: position 320,610 of record VZTE01001949.1, read on the forward strand.
GTGCAGTAGAGCAAGTTATAACCATATGGCAAAAAGGCAGTAGAACACGTAACTTTTCCACATAACCATGATGATGTTGTTATCGTGAGTATCCTGAAGTTGACTGTAAATGTCCTAGGTGGTTTCACGTTTTTCAGTCAGCAGTTTATGAATGGTCAGTTTCTGGAAGTGCACTTTGTGTTAAAAGTGTTACTTTTCTTTTTTTCTTATTGCAGAGGACTTCTTATTCAGGCTCTGCTTGGTCAATACATTGATGGTAGAGCCTAGTAATAGCCAAACAGAAAAGGAGCTGCAGATCACAGTGTATCTTAGCTACTCTTGGTGGTAAATTGTTATATGAGAGAAATTGGAGTTACGGAAAAGATTATTCTGGGAGGTATTGAAAAACACCTGAAAGACAATGCGGTCATCAGTCACAGCCAGCATGACTTTGTGAGAGGAAGGTACTGCTTATCAAACCTCATTTCCTTTATGACAGGGTAACTTGCCCTGTTGATCAAGAGAAGATAGTTGGTGTAATATTTTTGGATTTCAGTAATGTTTTCAACACTGTGTCTCACAGGATCCTTCTGGACAAAGTGTCCAGCTCACAGCTGGATAAACACAGCATGTGATGGGTGAGCAACTGGCTTGCAGGTCAGGCACAAAGGGTTACAGTGAATGGAGTGACATCAGACTGGGGACCTGTCACTTGTGGGGTTCTGCAGGGCTCCATCCTTGGCCCTCTGCTCTTCAGCATCTTCATAAATGACTTGGATGCAGGGCTGGAAGGGACACTAAGCAAGTCTGCAGATAATACTAAACTGGGAGGAGCTGTTGACTCCCTCAAAGGCAGAGGCCCCAAAAAGAGACCTCGATAAATTGGAAGGCTGGGCAGTCACCAACTGTATGAAGTTCAACAAGGGAAAGTGCCAGATTCTCTACCTTGGATGGGGCAACCCTGGATGTATGGACAGACTGGGGAATGAGATGCTGGAAAGCAGTGCCATGGAAAGGGACCTGGGGGTCCTGGTTGGCAGAAAGTTAAATCTGAGTCGTCAGAAAGTTAAATCTGAGTCAGCAGTGCCCTTGCAGCCAGGAGGGCCACCCGTGTCCTGGGGGGCGTCAGGACCAGCATCGCCAGCCGGGCAAGGGAGGGGATTGTCCCGCTCTGCTCTGCACTGGGGCAGCCTCACCTCGAGTGCTGGGGGCAGTTTTGGGTGCCACAATACAAAATGGAGAAGGGCCTTGAGGGGAAGCCATATGAGGAGCAGCTGAGGTCACTTGGTCTGTTCAGCCTGGAGAAGAGGAGATTGAGGGGAGACCTCATTGCAGTTACAACTTCCTCATGAGGGGAAGAGGAGGGGCAGGCACTGATCTCTTCTCTGTGGTGACCAGTGACAGGGCCTGAGGGAATGGCCTGAAGTTGTGTCACAGGAGGGTTAGGTTGGATATTAGAAAAAGGTTCTTCCCCCGGAGAGTGGTTGGGCACTGGAACAGGCTCCCCAGGAAAGTGGTCACAGCACCAAGCTTGACATAGCTCAAGAGGCATTGGGACAATGGTCTTGGACACATGGTGTGACTCTTGGAGTGTCCTGTGCCGGGTCAGGAGTTCTATCAACAATCCTTATGGTTCCCTTCCAAGACAGCTTATTCTGTGATTCTGTATCTGCAGTTATTTTCGGCTTGAACTACATTAATGAAGTCTTCAAAATGGATGAAAACAAATACTGTGGCCTAAGCCTTCCCTTCTGTAACAAAAAGTAGTCTGGTTTTGCATTTAGGATGATGATGGGTATTGTTGTTATTATCGTTATTGTTCTTCCTCCTCTCCCCAGCTGCTGACAGCCATAGCATAGTTGTGAGAAAAACTGCAGCAATAGTTTTCAGTATGTATCACTGGTCTCATTGCCTGGGGATTCTGTTAACTAAACAAAAGCATTTTAGAAGCTGTATATAAAATGATTAATTCAATTTATGAGAACTTGCTGAATAATTTGGGGTGCCGCTTCCTGGTCTGTTTGATTCAGGCTGACATTCTCTGTTCTGCTGCAGGGCCACCTGAGCTGAATTTTTATCAGCTTCTTTCACATACAGTATGATAGACTGCATCTGATGTGCACATGGGACTTCCCTCGAATACTCCTAATAAGTTAGAAGTTTTTCCTTTCACTGCTTCCATTGACTTCCCACATCAAGGAGCTAGAACATGGCCAGGGTGGAAGATGGATGAGCAGCAGTTCTTCCTGTTCCCATGGCAGCTCTCAAGTTCCCATAGGTGACCTGGTATGGTCTGAGTTCTGCAGACTGTGGCTTATCATCAGAGTGCTACCCAAGAATTTAAGCAGGATTACATCAAGGAGAGAGAATAGTTGAGGAACTGATCTGGAATTTTAAAAATCTGAGCTAAAAGTTAGACACTGAACTTGTGATTCTTGTGAAATATGTATTTGTTTTGTCCCCTTGGAATATTACTGTCTCGGTGTCTTGGTTTCCCACTCCAGAAAGTGGGGTCCATTCTACTATTTTCTGTTCTTTGTGTCTCTTCCTCTAAGTTTTCTGGGCCAAGAACCATCTGTTAGTATGTATAGGCACACTGGCTAATACAGCTAGTCCTGAACAGAGCAGGGGCTTTTAAAATGCAGCTGTAACAAAAATAATGAGTGATTCCTTCCACCAGAACAGGGCTGCTCACAGCTGTGTGGGAAGATGGCAGCACTGCGGCCTCCAAGGTTGCACTGGAGAGGCTTTAGGGCACAGAATGGAAAAGACTCTCCCATTTCTAAGAATCCATTGAAAAGGACCTCCAGGGTTTGCAGCAGATGTGTGAATTTTGTCTTTCAGTCCATCTCCTGTTGAAGTGGATGGTCCAAAATTGGTTTAGCTTGGGAAGTCTCAGTAGAATTTCAAAGCATTTTTTTCTGCTTTGTAGAATGTAAAGCTCTGATACCTGAACTGCTTTGCAAATGTAGAATTTAATCTCAAAAAAAATCAGAGAAAAAGGTATTTGATAATTATTCTGGTTCTTGCTGGGGAAAAATCAGCCAAAATATCTGCAGACAAAATAGTGCCTTGCAACTTCATAGTGACTTTTACTCGAGGCTCTTCACGTATTTTACTAATCTGAATTAATAAAACCCCAAAATATCTTTTGCAGCCTAGTGTGTTTTTGTCCTTGTTTTACAGGTGAATTAATAAATGGATGATATTTTGGGTGCCTTGGAAGGCACTGGAAAAACATCAGTAGGACCATCTCACCTTTGAAACTTAAAGCATCTAATAATGAAATTTATGGTTACACTATGTGTTCTGATGTCTTGTGGGGTTAGTTGCTTTTCAGTTGTTAAATGCTTCCTTTTCTCCAGCTTGTCCAGTAATGTAAACATCCCTTACGGCACCCAGATAATGGGGCAAGATAGCTGGATATTTTATCTTTGTTTCTGTTTTGTGACCAGATTGTTTTTGGTATCTCAATTATCTTCAAGGCGTCACCATCCAGTCTAATTTACACTTAACTCAGGCGTGTGGCTACCCAAGTTCAGCACATTGGCAATGGCAGATAGGCACACAAACTTTCTGAGCAGGGCACTTATCATTAGAATCACTGAAACATCAACCAGAAGCACTAAGACCAGTGAAAATACAATCTCAGGCTGGCAAATGTGCCACGCTTGCTGCCCACAGCAGAGAACCTGCAGAGAGTGGTGCGGAACCTTTGGGCTGCCAGGGAGGAGGAGTGGTAGGGAACTCGTGGGAGTGAAACAGAGAGAATCGAAGTGCCTGAGGGGATGGAGGGTGAGGAGGAGACAGTGTAACAACTTGTACAGACTTAAGAGCTTCCAGAAAACTGCCAACACTGGAATATGGAAGATAATTTTAAGTCCGTTAACAAAACTTCCAAAGATACAGGGCTTCAGACTGGTAGTTCAGAGGTTGGCTGACTTTAAAATAAACAGAAAAGTAGATTTTTTTTTTTTTTTTTTTTTTTAAAACCAGAGAGGGTTTCTATAAAAA
>VZTE01001949.1:324658-347269 GCA_013397775.1 Eulacestoma nigropectus
CAGAGTAGGCTTACCTAATAAAATTAACTATGGTTTGAGGGTTTTTTTTTTTAATTCCTGCTACTATTGCAAAACTGTTTGATTTTGGAAGGAGTTGTGCCTCAGATGGACTTTTTATAGGCCTTGCAATTGAAAATTTGACTGCTGTTGCCTGGATTAGATCAATTCATTTGCTGAACAAACCTTTACAGCCACACTCTTTCAAGTACAGAATTATGTGCACACAGACTTGGCTCAGTTAAAGGTATGAGAACCTTGTCAGAATGGACAATAAGTGATCTATTCTGCCATCAGCCAGGAGAAGACAGCCTGGAAGTCTAGGTGAAGTGCACAGTGCTAAGGGGAAAGAAGGTTAGGCTAAATATTATAAGGACTTTGAATGCAACTGTTCCAGGTTCTTGAGTTTGTTTTGTGATAAAGATTAAAAGATGAGGGAAGTTTAGTGTGTGTATTTAAAGGAGGTTGTTTTGGCTTGATTTTTTTTTTTTTTTTGTGATACGTAGAAAGTACAAAAGCACTTTCAGGTAACACTGACTCCCTTGAAGTCTGCATACAGCCTTTGATACTGACTCCGTATTTGTACATGACGTTGCTTCAGCTCATGTGGAACACAAAGAGAAAACCTATCACTGTCAACAAGTGACTTCTGTTCTGGATTGGTTTGTGAAATGTAAGCTGAAGGAAGCCTCTTGCATGCTCTTTGACACTGACCTGGTTTTGTATTTAGAAACTTTATGAAGTACCTTTCTACAGGCAGACTCCAGGTTTCAAGGCAAGACTCTTCCCCAGTTAAAGTTTTTAGAGTGGCAACAGCACCACCATCTTACATAATTTTTCTCTGTAATATAAACAGAAGGGTTAGTACTGCATTTGGGAGTGATGAACTGGACCTTGAATTGCTGCAGGAGTAGAAAATTGTTGTGTTCTGCAGCAGCTGGTGTTGATTTCCAAGAGGTCTATTGCATGAACCTGAGCAACATAAAGCAGGGCAGAGCTGAGGTAACTAATGGGGAAGCACACACATCACTAGTGTTTGACTAGAGTTTGGAGGGAGTGTGAGCTGCAAAGAAAGCATGTGAAGCAAGCTAAGGCAAGCTTCATGCACAAGGTATCGTGCACAAGGTCGCCTATGACCACAGTTTTCACTTTGACACTTAAGCATTTGTCTTTGGATGAGAACTTTTGTGAAGGATCTATTGGACTGATCATTTGAGGTTGTTCTCACAGTTAAGGTGTTTGTAGCTTCAGTCAGGGTTTCAGGAGGTGCTTGTCTAGTATCCTGTTTTGCATGACAAAGACTGTACTGTTTTAATTGTGTTGCCTCTTGCTGATGGCTTGTAAGAATGAGTATTTTTTCCAGCTCCCTACTGCAACCATCAGTGTTTGATATGACTGGTGCTAAAATGCCCTGAAAATAAAAGCCACCTGAAGAGCTATGATGAGAAGAGAGAGGCACTTACCCTTCCTTAGCTTCTATAATCGCTGTGCTGCAAATGTTATTTTAGATGGTTTTTATTCACTACAGAGGAAGCTCAGGTGCCTTGCTTGGATAAGGCAATAGGCTTTCCAATGCCTAAAGGTCAGGCAGACAAATTCCAGGGTGAGTGGTGGAATTTACATTATTTTGTTTGTTCACAGTTAGTGTGTGTTCTGTTCTCTTGACAAGGGCGTACCTGGTCCTTAGAAGGAGAAAGGCACTTGCTTGTTTGCCTGAGGCTGGCTCTGCCTTCTGGGTTAGTTGGCACCCTCAAGGGGAGAGAGGGACCATCTCTTTCCTGACAGCAGCAGAGCCTGGAGAGCTGCAGAAGGAAAAAGCTTCATGAGGGCAGAGTGGGGAAAGCAGAGGTGGTGAGACCAAGTCAACACGAAGCCTTCAGAAAGAGTGATGAATGAGGAATGCCAAGAAGAGCAGGGAGTGGGTGCACAGCCGGGGCTTAGCAAGAATAGGAAAACTGTGTTACTGAGGGCGTAGAGGGATCTGTGCAGTCTGTTGCAGCCCAAGAGATCCTCTGAATGCTGCTGATCTGAAAGCAAAACTAAAAGAAGGAACCTGCCTTGTGAGCACACTGTGACTAGAGAGAGTTTGATCAAACTTTTATTTTTATTCTGCTTCATTCAAGAGGACCGGTAAATCTTTAAGGTTCTTTTGTTTTAGTTCACGTTTAAGAATAACAAAGTTTTAGGCTGTAAAAGTTCCTTTGTGTAGTTTTGAACCATTCAGTGGCCTTTTAGCCTTTCCAGATACCAAATTAAGTATTCAGGACAGTGCTTAAAAAAAAAGGTGGCCGTATTTTCTTGAAATTTACGGTTTTGGCTAAATTTTCTTGAAATCTGCAGTTTTGGCTGGAATACATGTTACCATTCTATATCATTTCCATCTAGCCCATGAAAAAACCCACCCTCTTGGAGGAAAAGCAGTTGATGAGCTTTGCTTATGAATATGTTACTGATTTTTTCGTTTTGATTTTGACATATTACTGGCATTGGTGACATTTTTGTTTCCTTTCACTTGTGTAGAAATAGAAAAATTTTAGAAATGTGCTAAGTACTTCACGAAGCCAGTGTTGCATTGGACACAGTTACATGATAAAGAGAAACATGAAATATATGCATCTGCATCTTGCACAGGATAAGGATCTTCGAAGGGCTATCTGTAGATCAAAGCCCAGCTTTAAGGGGTGATCAAATAACCTGCTGAATAAGACCAAAGAGGATGAAGCTTTTTGGTACAGCAGCCCTGGTTTGTTTTGCCATAGACAATGTCTTCTTGTGTGAGGTGCCAGTTTTGTGTCATCCCCGTTTACACATGCACATGAAGCTCCAGCACGCGTACACCAGTCTCCTCTCATGCATATGGTAGAGCTGTAGCTGCTCTTAACTCCTCTATCATCCCACTCTCAACTCCTTTCAAAAAAATTCTGAAAACCATTGCACAAAACACATACTCTGGTAACTAGACTCAGCCGAAAGCTTAGGAAAAAGGTTTAAAAGGGGATGGTGGAGCATGGGGAAACCAACCCAAAGCCCGCTGTTTGTATCTCCCTGTTGTTGCAGATGAGGCTCTATAAATAAAATGATTGGTAAGCTTCCTGTCATGGACCAGAAGAGTGTATATTTATATTTGCTATGAGCAATAAGTTCTGTAATGAACTATCTTCTTCCCTGAGACATTCCCAAGATTTCCAGCCATACATACACAAGGACACTTATATATGAGTATACAGCTCTTTGTATCTGCATCACTTACAGAGGCCTTGTACCTTCATGATTCCTTAGTGGTGTAATAAGAAAGCAGTGGAACAGTAAAACTTTGGAATTGACAATTATTGTACTTCTTTTGGCTATGTAAACATAAGCAGAGACTGTTTCATCCTGCTTGTTAACTAATGGCAAGAAAGGCTTACTTAGATTCTTATTTATCAGGTGCTAACAGTGTAAAGTGCTGAAGGATCTACCTTTGAGCATTTCTGACCCAGTAAAATCCCAGGCAGAACAGAATGTGTCCCTCTTTGTGCAAACGTTTCCAGAGGGCACTAGAATGTGTAGCAAACTGCATTGAAATTTGAAGGAAGAACAGAAGATTGCACAGTGCAACAGCAGGAGCTTTTGCCTATATTAGTGACAGAGTGTGAGTCCACAGGAAGAAACATGAGGTCTTTTGTTATGAAGTTGTGAAGTAGAAATTAGAGCTTAGGACAAATGGTAAGTCAGGAGACCATAGCTGCTCTTGAAAAACAAAGAGGAGAGAAGAAAAAAAAGAAAAAAGAAAAGTAGGTTTGATGAGGAAGATGAGTCAAGGAAAATCTTGTGGAATTTTCATAAGAAGCAGTGTTTCTGGACCTGTTAGAGCGCAGAACAGTTTGAGCAAAAGAGTTTTTGATGGAGAGGAAATAAACAGAATATAAAATACCGAGGTTTAGCTTTTTAGACTTGAGCTGTTTCTAAATTGTTTCCAAAGGTTTCATAGCCATGATCATTTTTTCTAGTATTCCCAAACTTTCATTAAAGTGATTGAAAGCTCCAGTGCTATTACGGGCTTCCTGACAGCTAGCTGTTACTGCAATCAACGGTTGCTTGAAGGAAGGCTTGATTAAAGTGTCACATAGCTGTAGTTAACTGGCATGTGACTTTTGTTTCTCCAGCAGACTTCCTTATCTCAAGCCTTTATTGAGGACCATGTAGAGGAGGGGTTTTTCTCCTTGGGGCTTTTTTTTTTTAAAAGTGAAACTCTTGAACTTTCCTCTGAAGCAAAACTCGTTTGATGTTGAGTGTCTCTTATTCAAATGTCCTTGACATTCATATCAAAAGATCTTGTATAACCTGTGATGTACGCACAGTAACAATGAGGAACTGAAACTTCTCATAGCATGTTTTGAATTATACACACTCCAAGCATTAAAGCAATTTAATTGTGTTCGGGGTGGGTAACAGATAGTAATAATCGTTTATTGTTATGGCAGGAAAATACCTGGGACTTGCTGAGCTATAAGAAGTTCTTGCTCTTAAAGTCCACTTGTCTTAGTTTAGTAATGAGACATGACAAATGGGTGAAGCTGGAAAGTGGACAAAGGGTGTTGTTGTCAGATAATGCTCTTGTGAGGTCTTTTGAGACTAGCTTAAAACATTCACTGCCAACCCAGAAGAGACTGTGCATCATGGACTGGTTCTCATTTATACCTGTGCAAGGTTTTCCAGGTCAGCCAAGAGCTACTGATGAAGTCACTTCAAACCCATTTGACACTGAAAGTTAATAAATGCTTGGACAATCCAGTTAATGACTCAGTTTTGGGAACAGTAACCTCCAGCTGTGACACTGAAACAAACACCAGGGAGTGGCACAGTGAAACTCCACTGGCCACTTCCAGAGTGATTACACCTCAATGTACCCGGTGCCTATTCAGAAAGGGGCCGATGAAGGGTCTGTTGGCAAGGAAAGAATTCTTTGTTTAGTAGCTGTAGTGTGAGCTTGTCATCCACCTGTCCCCTCACAGGCACTCATGGGAGAACATCCGAAGGGTTTTAAGGAGGGAAAACTGGGTTAATTTCACTGTGCATGAGAGAGGCTTGGAGAAGAGCCTCCAGGGTGTTGGGAAGAGAGGCCAAGTGCATGAGTGGCATAGGAAAGAGCTTAAAAGACATCAGTGCAAGGTGATAGTGCAGAGAAGTACAGCAGGACTGCATTGTGGCTTGAAAGAAAGTATGATGGAGGGGACAGCTGATGAGGACACTCCTCTGCTGTATGAGAGAAATACCACAATAAAGATGTAGGAGAGGAATGTTACCTCAGGACCTGAGTGTCTGCTGTAGTAAAAAGGCTTCTCAGAGGAGGTATTTGGCATTGTAGATGAAGAAGAGTATTGAAATGTTAATTTCAAAGAACAAAGGAAGTTGTAGAGTCTGGACTGATCCTTAGAGGGGTCAGATGTTGGCACCAGTCAGTGTCAAAGGAGAAGACTGAGAGGTTGTTCAGCAGCTGGACTTCACAAATGTCAGGTTCTGAAGCAAGTAGCTCAGTGTTAAGGGAAGCAATCTGCAAGGCAGCATGTTTGTGTCTGCTCACTCTGTGCTTGAGAGCTGCAAAGGTCTTAACATGAACTATCTGTGTTAATACAAGAGCCAGTAAGGTGTATCTGCAATATGAGTGTCCTGTATGCTACCCAACATGGCTTGATTGGCCCAGTTTCAAGCAGGTATTCATAGTCTTGGTCATGTTTTCTTCAGCAGTTGTCTATGTGTGTATTACAAGTTGGAATTTCTCTATAGAATCATGGACTGGTTTGGGTTGGAAGGGATCTTCAGAATCAACTAGTTCCAAACCCTCCTGCCATAGCCAGGGACACCTTCCACTAGACTAGGTTACTGAGAGCCCCATCTAAGCTGTCCTTGAACATCTCCAAGGATGGGGCACCCACAGCTTCTCTGGGCAACCCGTCCCAGTGGCTAACCACTCTCAAAGTAAAGAATTTCTTCCTAATATTTTTCTAAACCTGCTCTCGTTCGGTTTAAAGCTATTCACCCTTGTCCTATCACTACATGTTCTAGTAAGGTCACTCTCTAGCTGTCTTGTAGCTCTCTTTAGGTACCAGAAGGCTGCTCTAAGGTCTCTCTGGAGACTTCTCTTCTCCAGGCTGAACAACCCCATCTCTCTCAGCCTGTCATCATAGGAGAGGTGCTCCATTCATGGCCCTCCTCTGGACTCGCTCCAACAGGTCCGCACTCTTCTTATGTTGGAGGCCTCAGAGCTGGGTGCAGCACTCCAGGTGGGGTCTCACCAGAGTGGAGCAGGTGGGGAGAATCACCTCCCTTGCCCTGCTGGCCAACTCTGCTTTTGGCATGTTGCTGGGTCGTGTCAACCTTCTCATCCACCAACACCCCCAGGTCCTTCTCTTGAGGGCCGCTTTCAATCTGTGCTTCCTTCCTTCCTTCCTGTACTACACATATTTTAATATACTACACTATTTTAATAGCATAATAATATTTTACTTTGTAAGATTCTCTTGCGTCCATGATACAAATGAACAGTGTGGTTCACAAAGGTCTTCTGGTTTGATTGTGTTCAATAGGCATTAGCCCGTCACCTCCGACCTGGAACTCTGCGTGCTGTCTTTGGGAAGGACAAGATTCAGAATGCTGTTCACTGCACAGACCTGCCTGAAGATGGACTTTTAGAGGTAAGGCTTGCTAGACAAACATGTTCTCATATATCAGAGGAAGCTTTGAAGTGAAATGCTTTTCTTGACACTTTTAAGCCAGTAAGTGTTTTCTGTGTGGAGTAGCTGTGTTGTAGATCAGACTACATGCAAAAGGAGAGAGTTTTTTAAGGACGTTTAACTCGGTTAATTCTAATACTGTAAAAAAATTCATCCATGCAGTTTTCTTGAATGAATATAGTATAATGAAGTATTCATTGTAATGAAACTCAAGAGTTTTGTCTTTGTCTGAATGTGTCCTTGGGACAGAATATCAGCACCTAACAGTGCTTCTGCAGGGACACTTTCTTAGCCCTTTCTTGGGTGCCCACCCTGACTCCTGATCTAGATTGTCTCTACAGTGAGCTTGTGTGGAGCTTGGAATATTACAGGCACTAGGGATTAAAATTCTCCAGATAGGCCCCAGGTTTATTTGTAGACAGTCATACTTACATACATCAGTTGTATTTCCTGTGTTTTATATTAACTTACTAATTATTATCTGATTTTGGCTCTGTATGCTTTCATTAAAGTCCGATAAAATGAGAAAATGTTAAATTAAGGGAATTTGTAAGACAGAAGTACTCACTATGAAAACCAGAACAAGCTCATTCACTTAATTTTGTGCCTCAAAACTAAGGTCCTTAGCAGGGGGTTGAAGGGCTGTGTAATCTTGGATGGATCTCTGTGTCAATGGAGATGCTTTTCCAGTGCATGCACAGCTTGCATTTTACTGTCTGTACATATTTGTGAGTGTTTTGCTGTCAGGCTATAGCAGAATCATGGAGCAGCAATTGTCCTACTTAGATAATTTTACATTGTCAGAATGGTGGTGTCATAGGGGAGTGAGGAAGAGCTAACTGCATCACCATCTCTCTCCATGAAATAACCCGTGGGTTAAAGTGCTTTTGCTAGGAAATCGCATCTAGTTTAAGGCATGGACTAGTGAAATTCAACAGTGAGAATGGCAACCAGTATAAACAAAGTTGCAGATTTTTTGAGCGTTTTCAATAAGTCATTAAAAGTTGACAACTTCTAGTTTGTTCCCTTAGGGTTTAAACAAGCAAACAGGTATTTTTCACCACATGCCTGAAGTTCCTCAGCCATGGCTTTCCAGTGGCAGCAGAACAAAAGGCATAGCCTGTAAGGGAAAAATTAAACAGACCAACACTCAAAGAACATTTTAGTACTCCATCAGAATTTTCTGTCTCTCTCTCTCTCGTGTTCACAGTCTGTCACCTTTACGTTGGTGCAATGCAGATTTTGCTGGTTGTTTAAATTGAATTTAGAGCTACTATAAGTAAGTCAAGAATTGCTTCTCCAAAACAAAAACTGAGGCTGGCATTCTTTCTTAAGGTCCCCATTACGTGTGTTTGTCCTTTGAATCATACGCGAAGTTCTTGACCTAGTATTATTCTGACTACACACCTTGCAGTTCCTGTGCAGTCTGATCATTCTAACAGTTGTTTATTGATTGTATTTTTTTTGGGAGAGGGATCTAAGATAATTTTTGCCATAGGCATAATTGTATGTAGAATATGGCTCTTCTTCAACCTGTAGTTTCTTCTGTAACAGCCCAAGTTCAGCCAGCAGTTGCCAAGGACATCACTCAGTGTTCTTTAGTGAGTAAATAAAGCAGTGAATGTTTTGAATTGAGTGCAGTGGGTCTGTACAAAGAAAGCCTTGGCTGTACCTTGGCTGTTGGTTGGTGTGTGGAATATTTACACTGTTAATGCTAAATCAGCTTATTAGGTGTCCCTGCCACAGTCTTGACTGCTGCTGTGGCCGCATGTCCTGTGTGCCCACAGGGTGTGTGCAGGGCCTGCAGTGCCCAAGGGATCCTGGAGGAAATGTGGAGGGACTGTTGCTGTTGACACTTTGTGGATAGAAAGCCAAACAGGTTGGTTTGTGTGTTAATTGGTTTTGTGACTTTTGAACTTCCAGAACCAAATGGAAAGGGGAGATCCTTGGTTGACCAAGTATTCTATGACAGGCCTTAAATGCATGGTGTTTTTGGAAGCACAGCAGAAGCGTGTTCCTGTGTAGAAGGGAACACACTGGTGCCATCGTGAGAACTTGGGTATCTTTAGTGCCAGACACTGTTTGTCTTAAGATTTCTCCACCCTTCTCTGCAGTTTTCGTCACCCAGTTTCAGAACTAGCAGAAGTTTGAAGAATTTGCAATGGCAGCTGCTGTCTCATATTCCACAAATGGAGACTTCTTAGAGGAGATGAGATAGGTAATTGAGGATTAGATAAAATGCTTCCTGGAGTTAATAGCCAAACTGTAGGTGACTTCGGTGTTTTGCACTTCACCGACTGCCACTAGGAAGGGCAAGGTTGTGACCTTTCTCCCAAAAATCGTGACCAAGGAGTACTTGGTGAAACGAGACAGAACAACAGTGTCTTGGGAACAGCAAGGACTAATTAACTAAATAAGGGTCAGCTTGTGCACCTAGTTTAGAACACTATATTTAAATAATGCAGTACAGCAGTTTTTCAGTGTTTTTCTCTTAGACCTCTTTTCCATGGACCTGAAAAAAGGAGAGTTCACTTTTAATCTTAAAACCCCCTCAAACAAACAAACCAACCCCAAAAGCAAATATGAGCACTTGCTCCCACCAGTATGACCCTTAACTCCTGTCTTTGTTCTACAAACTGCTTCACATTTTAGGCTGTGACTAAAGAATATCAGAATTAATGAATAACTCACTTTGGCTCAAGAGAGGAGGGGAGATGCAGTTGAGCCTTGAATGAGACTGGTCACAATAGAAAAATCAGTGTGTTTTCAGTTGTAGAGCTGTAAGTGCTCTTTTTATTCCTAGTTTAGTGATACAGGAGGAGTGAGAATATTGCCCTGAAATCTCTTAAATGAGTTGTTTGACTTACTGGGTCAGGCACTTACTGTCATTCACTTCATATACTTGTGTGTCCTCTTATCAGTACAAAATGCATTTTTACAAGTGACAATGGATAGACACAAATAGCTCAGAACAGTCAGTTTTCTCAGCCTTGTCATCAGTTTCCCATTTTAATGAGGAGAGGAAGGAAAGGAGGAAGTAGAGAAGAGAGACTAATAGCAGTGGAGTATTTGTGAGATGATGCAGTTTCATGACTGAAGGTTCAACCAGCTGCTGATGTTGTGTAGGACATTCGTTCAGAGCAGGGAGTTGCATTTGTTTCCCATATCCAAAGCAGGTAGAGCTCTACCTCTTGTCAAGTTTTTTTTCTGTTTTATATAAAGCAGGTCCTATTTGGAGGAAGCAATTACAGTACTCACCTGCTTTCACGTTTCTTCTGAGTCAGGTAGAGCCAGGACTGGAACATGCATATTTTATATGCCAAGGAACTGCCCTATTTAGCAGACTAGAGATGTGTCATGTACATGTGGTGAAAGATAATTCTCAACTCACCATCTTTGACCTGAGGAACCTTTTTGATAAATATCTTGTTGAAATAGAAGCTTGCAAACCATTGAATCAGATGAATCATCATTCTCTAGACAAAACAAGTTTCCTTAAAATTGATCACTCCTGGAATAGTTTTTAATCAAAGTAGTGATGCAAAGTATTGTGGCTACCAGACTTCTCAGTTTATGTCCCTCTTTAAAGAAGTGAAGGCAAATTAAAAATCGGTCATAAAGGCCTTATTCACATCACTGAAAGTACAGTGAGTAAAACTTCCCACAGGAGGTGGTGCTGTACACACACCTCAGTTCCCTGGGTCTCAAGTGGCTCAGTACCTTTCAGATTATTCAGGAAACCACGTAATTTAAAAAGTGGTAGCCTAGAACTGCAGTTATAACAAAACCAGAATTTCTAGGTTTTGGCACGCTCTGCCTGTGCCTTGTTGCTCATACTGTGCAGTTCAAGGGTTTTGGTTTTGGTTTTTTGTGTGTACGAGCAGTTCCATGAGGGCATTTGCAATGCAGAAAAATACTCCAGGGATGATAGAATGCACACATCTGGGGTAACCTGAAAGGTCTCTCCATTGCAGTGCAGCCTGCTGAGCCACCCACACTGGCTTTGTGTTCCTGTGCCATGGTGTTGGGGCAATCAGTCAGTCTCATGGGGTTTCTTTGCATAATTACAGAGTCTGTAATAGTCATACATGTGTTTGTGTGTGTGTACCTAGACGCAGAGGGAGAGGATGCTGCCCTCAGTGAGATATGCATGAAAAAGGATTTGCTGTGGGATGGATAAAACTTGAGTTCTGGATGAAACAGCCTTCTCCCTGTTGCCGAGGGAGACGCTGTTATGAGGTGACTAATCCTTGGACAATATCGTGACAATTGCTGCGGGTGTGTGCTTATCTGTGCCTTTGCGTGCCTGCCGGGCTAGGAGTGGAACTGCAGAGGGGGGTGATCTCTCAAGCCACTTTTTGTGGGAGTGAGGGATGTGCCAACTGCCTTCCCAGTCTTGTGTCCCCCCGGGCGCTCTCACCGCTGGTGCCACCGCATGGCTGCCGGGTGCCGTCAGGCTCCTCCTTGGGCATCGGCACCGTGGGGGAGACGTGTCAGTTTTCAGTGTCATGGGCAGCTTTCCAGCCAGGCAGGAGCGAGGACCTCCTCGAGTATCGTTTGCTGGCCTTCTCCCTTGCCTCAGAGCTATTTGTGGCACTCACAGACATGAAAATAACCTATCAAAGGGGGATGACTTTGCTGTTATCAAAGAACAGTGGGTTTCATCTGTCTTCTGAGAGAGCTGTCATGATGGTTGGTTTTTTCCCTATCACTTCTTTGAATTTCAGCTGTGCAGTGGTGTTCAAGTGTAGGGCTGGGGACTGACAGGCTGTGCAACAAACTGCTGGAGGCTCTTTGTTCCTTTGCTCAGCCTTGTACCAGTGAGACATGCTCCTAGGGCATTAAAGCAAACAAGTAACATCATCTAGGGACAGATCAGCTACGGTGGTCTGCTGGGCAGAGGCTCACACAGCTCTGGCACTGGAAGTTCAGCTGCCTGGGTCCCGAGATGGGAGGTGATGTTGTACAGTAAGAGGTGACAGGATGATCCAGTTCAGCAGATGTGTTTTGTCCAGGCAGGTGCTGTAGACAATGAAAATCATGATTGTTTTCCTCTGACTCGGTATAAACTGAACGCTCTGCTGAGTGTTAAGAGCTGTGCTGCTCCTAAGCTTTTGGTGCAGTATGTATTCCACCTGCTAGAGGCCAGCTGTCCTTGGTCTGGCGTTCCAGATAGTGCCAGGAGAAGCATGTCTTATGTCTCCTTTCCCTTTCCATTTATTCAGGGAGGCTGAGGGGAGGATGGTATTTTAGCAAGCTGTTCAGAGTGAACAGGGGAGTACTCGCCTTGGAGGGGAGAACACAACATGCTTCCTATAACCACTTCCTGTTACAGAAGCACTCTGCTGGCTGCCCACTTGCCCTTTCCTGTGTGCTGCTTCCTTGGCTGCCCACTGCTGGTGTCTGGACATGTGGGTGTGCTGCAAGGTGCTCGCTGTCATCCACCCTGGAAATGCTTCTGTACCAGTAATGAGCTGATCCGTGGGTTGAGGTTAAAGTGCAGCAATTTAGGACAGAAGGCAGCAGAAGGATGTAGCTCTGTTAAACTAGTCCTTTTTGGTGCGTTGAGGTATAGTCCAAGCAATTTAATAAAGCATGTCAATGAGTAACTCTCAGAAGCGTCAATGTGCTTAGTGTGGAATTTGTGTGTGTCACACTCGGAACAAAGGTCTCCTGCATTGCTCGTTACCGATTAACTTGTCTGGTATTATGCAAGCTGCCTCTGCCAGCCGAGAACTAACTCTCCCCATTCACAGGGCAGCCCAGCTTGTAAAACATTACACAGCAGAAGTGCATAGCATGGCAATGAACCTTTCACTGAGGGCATTTCAGCCGTCCGCATTTCCCTCAGGAGTCTTTAAAATATTTTAGTAAAGAAGCCATTGTTTCACTCAGTCATACAGCAATTTTGCAATGAAGTCTTTTATTAGAGGCCCATACTGAGCTGCATAATCCAGGGTAAAATGCTTTTCACTGTTTCTGATGAAAAGTAATAAAAATTGAATGGTTTGGGTAAGGTTTGCTTTAGCACTTTTTCCCCCCAAGTTTTCATCCAAGCAGTAGCTATTTTTGTTGGTCAGTTGGAGATTTCAGTCTCTTCTGGTACAAGATGATTTCTAGAGAGGTCTATCAGATAGTGGTTATTATGATTCAAGTGCTTCTCCATTTAAACTTTCTGAGACTTTTTATCCAACAGCTGTGGGAACAGGTTGGAAAGAATCTGGAGTGTAGGAAAACTTAATCTTACTTGGTGGTGTTATTGCATATCGGAACATGTTAGCCCACACTGGAATGCCTTCTCACAATGTTTCCTTATGCTGTGTATATACTTGTACAGAGAATTAAATAATCCTTTTGCTTAGGCCTATCTGAAGGAAATTAAGAATTAAAAATAGCAGTAATAGATGGATGGATAGTGAAGATGTTGGTGATTTCTCTTTTAAAAACTATTGTCTTATTAAGTCACTTGCAGCCTCCCCCGAGCATAGGTTGTATAATTATTATACTTGTGGGCTAGACAGGCAAACTAAACCAGGAACTTGTTTAAACAGAGTTGTGAAATAGTTCACCTCTTGTGCTTCCACTTCTGGGTAAAATCCGAGGTCCAGTTACCCCTTGTTCTGCCAAGTCTGAGGTTTATAAGTGCCAGAGAGAAGAAGTTAATGAGTGTGAACCAAGCAGCTGCCAAAGCTCTTTAAGTTTCACCTGATCCTGAAGGTAACCTGTGTGATAAACAGGGCTTGGCTTTTGCACGGGTTTGTGCTGCGCTGAGCAAAGTAATTTTGTGGAGGGGAGGTCAAGGTGGAGGGAAGGTGTGACACTTCTTGATAATTCATCTGAGGCCCAGTTTGTGTCTTTGAGGCTGCTGCTTTCTTTCTTCCCCTCAGCATGTTCTCATTTTGAACCAAAAAAACAAGGTCCTCTTTCCACTTCCCCTCTTCCTCCAGCTGAAGCAGAACAACAGTTGGGCTGCTACTCAGCTGCACCGTGGGCAAACTACAGCAAAGAAGACAAAAAAGCCCAGGGGACCAGCTTATACAGCAAGAGCAGAAAGGGCATGCTGTAGTTGCACAGCCACATAGAAGCTCAGAATATCCTTCATTTCTGGAGCAAGGGGCCCTGCACCTTATTTGGGGGGGGTTTAGAGAAACACTGTTGTTCTGTAACACACATGCTCTGAGATGCACATAAATTTTTATGTGGTTTCCTGTTATTGACCTCAGCCAGTTGCACCTCCCACCTCTCTCTCAGAGGTCAGATAGACGAATGATTAGCTCTACTGGTGCTTCCTGTGTAGGGTTTACCCCTTCCCTTCTCAGTGCAGCTTCCTTCACTAATTACCAGCAGTAATTAAGAGCAGAATTTAAGTCAGCTATTTTCATACATGTGTTGAAATATATGTGGAACATGGGACGAAAAACGTGTTAATATGGATAGAAAACTGTGGATAAGGTTTCCTGTCTGTCATAGATTCTTATACCATGGGATATATTGAGCTTAGAGTTTGTCAAGCTCTAGAAACTACTTCTTTCATAATTAATAATAGCTAATGATTCAAAACATATTATCATGCCACTACTGGTTTTATGCTGTCACAGTGCTGAGGGCTGAGACACTGGCTGTGGTGATCCTGTACTGGCAGCTGTGCAAACACAGAACAGGATGGCAGTGGTCACCTGAAAGGATGTTAGCTGTAGTCTAGGGCTCCTTGAAGTCACGCAGCATCTTCTGGTTTCAGTCGGAGCTGCATTCTTCCTCTTCGTCTTTAACTTCTAAGTGCACTGGCACATAGGCAGGAATGATGCGTCCACAGCTGTTCCTGAGATACGCTGATGTATGTCAGCAAGTCTCTGAGCTGGAGGCAATTCTCTGAAGCATTCAAAGTTGCTAAGTGGGCAAGTTTCCTTCCACGTTGGTGCCAGTTCTTGCTGTTCTGCTGGGGAGAGACAGTGTGCCAAGACTATCCCAGCCACAAACCAGGAACTGTGGGCTTCCTCAGGTCGCTGCCTTAGTCCAGCCATTGGATAGTAACTTGATCACTGAGGCGTCGAGTCTAGTCCTGCCGTGTCAGTACATGGTTTGGCACTCAGAGGCAGTGTTGAAATCACTGAAAGCTGACGAGACTCAGAACAAGCTCTTGGCCTTTTAATACTGACCCATTCCACAGGGGAATGGAGCTTTCTAGATTCAGTGACATCTCTCAGAAGGTACTTGGAGCACTATGCTGGGGGAATTTACAACATTTGTTTGGTGGAATGTCTCCTATCAACACAGCGAGCCATAGCCAGCACAGGGGCTTGTGGTGATGCATGCAAGGCCCCTGCTGGTGGTGCCTTTGATTAGTAGTTTCTTTCAGGATAGTTTGTTATTGTCTCATCTTCATGATTTTAACACTGTTGCTATGTGTAGCCTGTTGGGTCCCCTGGACAAATCTGCTGAACATCACGGTTGCTCAGGAAGGGCTTTAAATGCTGGCTACCTTCTACTTTATTTATTTGTTTGCTGCTTCCATCCTCGCTTGAATCTGATGTGGTTGGAATACATGTTCTTGTCTCTATGTGATCACTTTCTCCTCTCTTGGCCGTAACCTGGTAGCTCGTGAGCACCATGGCTGTCAGTGCTCCATGAGCAGGCTGGAGAGCCTTCGCTCAGCATTGGCAGTGCCTGTGGCTTGTATGAGCACGTCCAAACCTGGCTTTATTTAGATACTGCAGGTACAAGCAGCAGGGGCCCTTTCCAGTGTTTTTATCCAGTGTTTGGGATGTGTTTGCAGCTTGCACGGACACCTGTGGTACACTTACATTGTCTTGTCTCACCTCAGCGCACTGCTCCAAGGGCATCCTACAAGACCTCCACAGCAACTCCGGATTGTGAGGCAGGCAAGCAAGTGTCCCTCAAGATAAGTGTGAAGTGCAGAGGCAGTGATCCTGATCACTCAGTGAGCTGCTTGGGATCCTTAGGAAAGCAGTACTTGCTGTCATGTTTTAGTTTGTCACGTCTGATGGGAGATGGGATCTTACACTTAATTTCACTCCAGTGGCTCTACCAGGCCAGTGATGTGTTCTGATAGTGACCAAAGATGTTACTAAATAAGAAGTAGAACTCCAGGTGGGAGAGTCCTGGGCTAAAATGTTCAGCTCCAGCTACAGAGCAGTTGGCTTATGATGGGGGCTGAGAAGATTCAATGAACCTGTACCTTGTTGTTAAATCTACAAGTATCTATGCTTCAGAAATCAGTAATCTGAGTCAGCACAGTAGTTATGTATGATATAAAAAACAACGCCTTGTTATTTTAAAATAGTTTTGGAGTTCACCTATTTTTCTTAGAGTAAACAGCATAAAACTCACTTTCTTGGTATTTGTGGTTGTAGTATAATGAACTACTGTCTTGTCCTCTCATTTCCATCCTGTTTGGAATTCAGATTTTTCTAATCTTTTTTTTTATGGTACAGTTTCCAAATGGCTTCCCTTGCCCTTCTCTTCCACTGTGTTTTCAGAGTTGAACATAACCATACACAATTTTTGAGATGACTGTGTTAACAGCACACTGCATAAAAGCACAATATGCTCTGTGTTATCCTGTACTATTTATGTGACAAAACTTTCCATTGCAAAATTGGGGTTTTTTGGTGCACAGGGGTTTTTGTCCCTACTCTACTTAAGAAATTAACTTGGATAGTTGAAGTGCGTGTGTACAAATTGTTCCGTCTTGGGCAGCCTGGCTGGCTTTATTTCTTACACTGTGTGACACTTGGGAGAGAGGCAGGGGTGATGAATCTGCCCTTTTTTTTGAACAAACCCTCTTCAGGTTTGTGTGGGAAAATAATTCTTTATTTTCAGGACACATACAACAGTGAGTAAGTAGACTATTTTCTTTGACGACCAGTTTTCTTTCTGGAGTGCTTGTGGCTGAAATGATGGTATGAATCCATGGGGGTTTCGGTGGGTTAATCTAATGATTTAGTCGTGTGAATCAGCTGAGTGAACTGTAGCTGAGGTATGGTTTAGGTGCTAGCAACTGTGCTTGCTAACAGCATTGGCAAGTCCATGCAGATGTACAAACCAATGTTAATGGGCAGAAAAGCCTTTTGTTTCCTACTCATGACCTCAAACTGAGATAACATGCAAAAATTTATCAGACCTAAGTGTTTAGGGAGAGTGTACTGATGCTGAAACTTAGGGTCAGCAAAGACTCTGGATCATGTGCCTGGATGCCTACATTGACCAAGGAGATACAATGTTGTAGTGGTTTTGGGGAGGAGGTGCTGGTGAGTGTCTGTCTAGCTGTGTGGAAGCCACCAAGATTCCTGACAGGCTCTAAATGAATACAGGGATGACAAAGGCTTCCATCTCCCAGCTGCCAGTTTTGGTTCTGCAGAGATGAGGAAGGACTGAAATTGCCGTCACCTTTCTGGTAACGGATGAGAAGTGAATCTGTGAACTCAGACCTTTTCTTGCTCGTGTTTCACCCTGTCAGCCCCCTGGCTTCTGCCATGAAGGAGACTAACAGGGTCTCTTACCAAAAACTGCCAGCTCAGGGGAACTAGGGAATTGGACTGTGAGTGTTGAGGTACCCTTTCAGTGCCAGGGTTTCTTTGAGGCTGTGGTTCTACCTGTGTGGAGTGCTGCTACAGCCCAAGGTGTACCTGGGTCTTGCCTGTAGACAAAAGCTCTAACTCCAAAGCTGCTCAGTAAGCAACACTCATCAGCACTGTTTGCATTGTTTTCTGGACAGAAGGAGAGTTAAGTTGTAAGTGCCTGTAATTCTTACACTTGGATCTTCAGCACACTTTATGCCTGTGCAGGGTCCTGTGTTAATACCCAGATCCTTTGCTCCCCTTGGAAAACTGGCTGTCTCACTTGATTTGCTTCCCTTTTGCCTGGCCTTTCCATGCACTTAGGGCACATATTGTTCAGATGATACTTGCTTGTGCTCAGCCAGGGCATTAGACTGGGTTTTGTTATTGCCTGCAGTATTAGCTCCTGAAACTTTGTGGTAACGCATGGAAGTGCTCAGAGAGAGCAGCCAACTTCATTTACATGAGTTTTGCTGGGAGTGTGTGTGACTGAAACAAAACTTCATGGAACTGAAGCAGCTCCTCCTCAGTGAAGCAGTTTATAGGGTCAGAGCGAGAAGGTCACGGTTATTCACCTGTTGTAACTTCCTGAGCATTATTGTTATTTGTCCCTGGACAGGAGTTAGAGAGGGCATAGCTGTGTGCTGCAAAGCAGGTAGATGGTTCCTGGGGTCTGCAAGGGGAGTACTGATGTTAAATTCGATCCTGTCTCATCCCTGGGAAGCAATGAGCACACCTGAATGTCAGCATCATTGGAAAGGCATTTGGGTGGCAGCTGTGAAATGTGGTTGGTTGGTTTCAGATCAGCTCCTGGTGTGGATTTGTGCTCTGTCACCATTGGATCCTGTAAAGATCAGAAATGTGCTTGGCTTAGAGAGGCTGACCTTGCCCTTGGTCAAATGTGAGGCTTGTTCAGATGTTTTGTACTGGCAAATCTCCTCTTTCTGTGGTTTGGACTATGCTCAGTCCTTGGGAAAGAGAGGAAGTGTATTTCCTAAAATATAGGGTATTTTGGAGTTTCTAACCCCCATCTGGATGCTTGATGCAAGTTTTCTCCAATTCCTGGATCCCCTTGGAAAAGGACCTGGTGCTTTTAGAATGGGGGTTCTTCAAGCTGTCTCCAGCTGGGTCCTCATAAGATGGGGGCACCCCAGATCTCTTGGTAGTGCTGAAATCTTGGTTCTTCTGAAGTCTTGATTCTTCTCTTAACACCATACCTGTGGTCATGTGAGTGGGGTAACTAAAGTCTGGTGGTTCTTGTCCAGCACTGCCGTGCTCCTGAGGGTGAGGTTCTTGGAGAGTAGGATCATTCCTGTGTACGACAGACACACCAGCTCTTGACTGGTTTTACTGGGAACTGGGTGGCAGCTGACCCACATAAAGATAATTACATGTAGAGAGAACATACCAGCACCTGGTTTTGCGCAGTATGCGAAATGTAGTGTTCCTTGTTCTGATGTCTGAGCCTTGCCAGTACGGTCTGTGTGGATCTTGAACAATCCAATAAAAGCTAATTGAGGAGGAAGAGGTTTTGCACAGGTTGTAAGTAAAGTGAGGTTGTTCAGCCCGGCCTGGGAAAATTGGTTGCACAAAATCAAGGGACCTTTGGGGACTAAAATAGCACAAATTCTTTTGTTGCTAGTGGCAAGTGAGCAGGCATTGGGCAATGCCAGCAATCACCTGTGTCAGTGTGTGCTGCAGGGGTGGATAAGTACTAAAATCCTAAGGGAGCCACGCAGCTCCAGCTGAGGCAGCCCAGGCAGGGGTGGGAGTTGACTCAGCTCTAGTAAACCTGGAAACGGGGCCTGTTATGGCAGCAGCTGTATCAGCACCCCAGGCTGAAGCTGGACACTGAGTTATTACTTAGGAAGGAGCAGATTCCACTGCACTTGGCCTTTTTCTTTGCTCTTGGCACAGCTCCCCCCCCCCACGCCGAGGGCTGTGCCTGGCCCATGCTGGACAGCTGCCCTTGGCCAAGCTGGGAACAGAAGTCCAGAAGTGGCAGTGCTCCGAGCGTAAAAGGGGTAGCTGGTGTGTGTTAGTGCAGGTGTTAGTGCAGACACAGCCTTAAAGGCTTGTGTTGTTAAATATATGTGTGTGTGTCTCTCTGCTTTTTATTTTACTAGTGCTTTTGTGTGTCTCTCTTATGAAATGCAGGTGTCCCATATAACAAGACGGGAGATAAAATTCACTTTAATGGCTACAATTATACTTAACTATGCTGAGTCAATCTGGCAGAAAGAACAGCATGTTCAGACTGGCAGTTTATAATGTAATGTCCTATTAGGCAGTAAGGAAAGCGATGCCTTCCTGAGGAGAGTGGATAGAGCACAGATTAGAAGAAAGAATCTTGAAGACAATGCATGTTTTAATTTGGGTTGATGAGATGTCACATCTTGAGGCTGTTGACCAGCCCCAGCGCAGCAAGGCTGTGTCAGGGCCACTTGTGAAAGGTCATTTTGGTATCAAGGCTGTTGTGTACCCAAAGCACTGGTGCCACTGGGTGAGCGGAGTGCTCAGCCAAGAGTCTACACCTGCTTGTGGTGGGGTGAGGCTTTTTGGACTTCAGTTGTTTGGGAATTTTTTTAACCATCCTGCAGTCTTCTAGTGCTGTATCTCTAGTAGGTGTGACAAATTACAGCAGCATTTCTAATGGGGGAAGGGGGCATGTCTGACCAGGTGCAGTGTGGGTTGTTTCTTTTTGGGGCATGGGGGGTGTGGTCCTTTGGTAGCAGTCATCCTGAAGCCTGGGACCAGGTGGGTCTTTTCAGTGGTTGGCTGCAGGGCATGTGGCTGGGATAGCTACTGCCCTTCCTGCCTGGTTAATTAGTGATCTGAGCAGCCATCCTGCTTTCACTGATGTGGGACGAGAAAGTGATTGGGGCGGGGATGTTGGGTAAAGGTTTTGCCTAATTTCATATGCAGTTCCTAAGAGTTCGTTATGCGAGTCCTTTTTGACATTTGCTCACTGAAGCGAACACAAGCACCGTAAGTTTTCCACAATGGTTGACCCAGCCCCTGGAATAAGTCAGAATCTTTATTAATAGTTTATGCTTGGACTTTGCACTCATAGAAAATTAAAAGGCAATAAAGTACTTAACCATGAGTTGGGTCTTAACACAAGTAAAAGTTGGGAATTTTTTGTGGTTGGTATGTTTGGGGTCTTTTTGTTGTTGTGTTGATTTTTTTTTTTTAAAGCTGTCACGGACTGTTCATCTAGGAATTGAATTGTAAGGGCAGTTGATCCTGCCTACCCTTGAGCCATGCAACAACATCCCCACTCCCCACCCAAAATGGTAGCAGTAGGAACCCATCAAGTGCTGGGAGCCAAAATGGCACAGCTTTCCTCTAGTTCTTTTTTGCAGGTGAAGCTTCCATCAGGGAGTATTTTAGGGCTTTTATCACAGCTTGTTAAATCCTTGCTATAAACATACAGCAGCAAGAGAAAGAGCTGAAGGTGCATTTTCTGCTGGCACCTGCTCCTTGGGAACAACATGGAACAGCTAAAGGGGTGCAATAACCACCACAGCATACCTAACCGTGCTTTTCCTTCTAGCAGATGGCAAAAAGTTTAAGCATCTTGCTTTTCCAGGATTGTGTGTTCCAGTTAGGAAGTCTTTATCAAGCCATTGGCTCTAGGATAGTCCTGTTCTGTCATTTTACATGGAAAAATTCTCTCCGGTAATCTGCAGCATGTAGCACAAAGTGAGCCTGACTCCTGCATGAAGCCAGCTGCCACATTTTGTCACATCTGAGAAGCCCCATCAGGCACAGCCTGTCCTCAGCCCTGGCCCCCAGCCCAGCAGCAACACAGCGCAAGCAGCTGCCCTGAAACTCCAGTGCAGCCTCCCTTCTGGCTGCTGGAAGCTTTAACCTGTGCCAAGGATCAACAGTTTTATCTGTTGTGTTACATCTGGAACACAGAGCCTGTGCCTCCAGAGATGGAGTGTGTGCAGTAAGGGGGAAGAGACTTTTTGGGAGCCTGAGGGACATAGGCACAGGCAGATGTGCCACAGCAGCCTCTCCTGTCAGGGAGGGAGAGGGGGAAACAAGTAACTGAGAGACAGCAGTGCTGATGTGTAACGGCTCAATGTTTCAAATGTTTCAACTCCCTTGTGCTGAGGCTGTCTGGGAATGATAAAGATGCATTTTCTCTTTGAAATAGGTGCAGTACTTCTTCAAGATTCTGGACAACTAACAGGCTCCATCCTCACTGCAACAGACACGCACACAGAACTGTGTGTTCATTCATTTATTTGTCCAATGTTTCAACCTGACTGAAATACAAGATCAACAAGAGCACTGTACTCCTGGCTATTATTACATGTTAGAACATAGAGTTTTGCACTTTAGACAACATTTAACACCATTCTATGGGGTACTGCATTGCTTTTATAAAGTTTAAAATAAAGATTTATTTTCAAACATGTGACTTTGGTTTATTTCATACATTACACTTTCTTGCAGAAAAAATAAATTGTACAACTGCATAAATATAAAATTCTTCCACCATGAAAATGGCTAAAACATTCAATAAAGACATTAGCACCACAGTGTGCGATGCCTTCAGCAGGAAAAAAAAAAAAGAAAAAAAAAAAGAAAATAAAATATACAAAGCAAAGAGTTATGCCTATCACTGAGGAGAGTGATAGTCTGACCCAGTCTCTCACACAGCATACTGGAGGATAAGGGAAGAGGTGGAGAGAGAGACAGCATTCGCTACAAAGCACAGTACACAATCACCTATTCTCTTTAACTTCACTTAAGTTAGCTTCCCTGTCACCCCTTCAAATAAAATACCCTAACACCACAGAAAAGCCAGAAGCCTTATGGAGTGCTGTTAAATATCATCTCACAGGTGGGCCTTTCTTTGAAAAGGAACAAAATAATGAGAAGTTTCATGCCAGTTCTAGTCCCATTGAGTATTTACACCTTGGACAGCAAAAGTCTTTGCTCACAAGAAGTAGAAAACAGATACAATACATGGCTTGAAAAATGACCAGAGTATGCACCTATAGTACTGTACACTAAATAAAATACACAAGGCAGCAATACTTAGGGGCCAGAAACACTGCTTACTACAAGTCAGTTATGGAATCATAATTTACAGTAAAAATGGGCATGTCCCAAGGCTCAATTTTGTTTTCTTTTGTCATTTACAGTAGAATAAATATTTGTCGCTATTGCTACACTTTGTTTACATTCTAACCTAGTAAATGCAGAAAGCTAGTGTAAAGCATATAGATTACGTGTAGGTCCCATACGTATGACAGTTTGTTCAAGACTAGTAGGTTTTCTTTTTTTGTTCTTTTTTTTTTTTTTTT
>VZTE01001949.1:347292-360909 GCA_013397775.1 Eulacestoma nigropectus
TTTTTTTTTTTTTAACCTTTTTAAATGGCTAGGAGGAGGAGGGGGGAGGAAGAGAGTTGTGCTTACGATCAGCTGCTTTTTATGTCAAATTTAATATCAAAGCGTCCCTGGAAGCGGTCCTTGTCGCTGTAGACGATGTTCTGCCCGTAGGCCCTGCACTCCACGCGCACCTCCATGTCGTAGGTCAGGTTGGTGAACTGCACAGCCACCAGCGGCTGCAGGTACCGCGGCTGCAGCAGCTTCCCGTAGTAGGGGTAGTACTGCAGCCCGAAGCCGGGGTAGCCGCCCATCCCATAGTACTCCACCGTGCCGATTTTGTCTGCGTCTTCCTCTCGCTGCAGGGGGGAAAGGGAGGCACAACCCATGACAACCACCCCAACTCTGCCTTGGGCAGCCCTTGGCTGTACCAGCAGCTGATTTTCAGCAAGACTGTAACCTCTCCTTTGGTCAGCGCTTGTCCCCACCACGACAGCACAAGAGCGTCCAGCGGTTCAGAGCATGTGTCAGCACCGCCTGATCAGCACACACACAACAGCACCTCCCAGCACACAGCAGTCAGGAAAAAGGCTTTGCTTAATTTAAAGCCTCAGCCACTTTACACGTTTAGAAAACACCAGACCCCACCGGTGGTACAAATGCACAGGCTTTGGCTACAAAAACTTTGCTGTTTCTCAGCTGCTTTACATATGCCAGGTATGAAGTATCTTCCCTGGAGGCCTTTTTTCAGCTCCAGCACAGCACTTGGAAGCAAAATGGCTACTTTTGAAGATTCCTTTAACTATCTTGCCTGGGTTTTACCCCATACTGTGAGGCCAGCACTATCTCATCCATCAGTGAGGCTTTGAGAAACTTCTGTTACCTGAGGGGGAGATATCCCAAGTAAGAGCCACCCCATTTGTCTATGGAAAGGCAGGCAGGGGGAGTAACTACACTTGGACAAGGGCTTAGTCGTCCCCTGCAGCTTCCCAATTCTGCTCTGTTGTATTTCAACTTACCTTGGCAACACAGTGGACAGGGATGAGATTTGGGTTGTATTTTGCCATAACCTCAGGAGGGAGGCTTTCATTTAGTGGAGCCTAGAAGAAATCCAGAACAAGGGGATGTTACACACTGGACACTCCTCTGCAGACTGGAGCACCTCTGCAGCAACAAAGATCAACAGTACCAAACACACACCATTAACTGGAACCCCTTCTAAGCACAGTTCCAGAGGCAACAGCTCTCAGTGGTTCTTGGGACAGACAAGTAGGGAAACAACTGGAAGCAGGGGAACTTAGCCCAAGCAGAACCGCTGGCTGTTCTTCCAGCTTTACCTGCTGTGGATACAAGCAGACCAGACTGGGTTTAACCCTATGGTGTCCCTGGAGAAAGCGCTTCATGGCAGAGTGTCTAGAGCTAGTGGGGCTTGTTTATGCAAGCTCAGGCAGTGGCAGGAAGAGATGCACTGTGGTGCAGGATTTGCCACCTGCCTGCCAGGGGTGTGCAGTCAGGACTGGAAATGCACAGGAAAGAGCTAAGTGTGGCAGTCTCACCCTGACATTGCTGAACTTCAACACCGCTGACAAGGAAGGACAAAAGCTCTGGGTATGTCAGGGAAAGGTGTGAGTGCCAACTCTGACAGTCCAACCATTAACCCAGTTGGTCTTTGGTCTTTTAAAGTGCAGCAGTATTGCTTGACAACATTGCCATTTAAGATCTGCTTTAAAAACACTTTTCCGAGTGCAAGAACTACAGGGTCTCTGCTGGAGTGTGGAATAATGAAAATAAGTAACTGTCTCGGATACCTAGTTTCTAAAGGAAACATGGAAAGTCATCCCGTGACTAGACAATGTTGTCTACTGCAGTCTGGAACTCTCCAGAGCTCCATGGCAAGGAAAAAGGAGTAAAACACAAGACCTTTCTCTTTCCCAGTCATCAGACATGCACATCTCATGTCATTCCACAGCCACCACAGTACATCCTGCTAAAATGTTTCCACCACAGATCCAATAAACCAAGATTCAACTCATTTCTTTTAGCACAGGAGCGGCTCCCTTTGAAGAAAAACATTTTGAGGACTCGTTAGACAGCACCATTCCCCATCCTCAGGTGCCCTGACAGATGGAGGTGACGGTGGCATAGAATACCATTTGCACTGTTCTCCATCCAGAAGATGGAGTGGCAGGTTTTGCACACCACCTTATTCAACAGCACATGTTTTGCCACTGAATTATTAAAAGAAATTTTTAGCATTTGATTGTGTTGGGGAAAAAGAACCAGAAAGAAAAGCCATGAATGTCCAGATCAACACCCTTCTGCATTACTGCAAACTTGCCTTCGGGTAAAGCACAGAGCAACCAGGTGGCAGAGATATCCAACAGCCTTTGGGAAACTACATTAAATTAACTAGACCTCCTCAGCTTTGTTGCAGCTGCGCCTGACTTTCAAATGTAGTTTACTCTTTAGAGCCTGTGTTTCACTCTGGTATTTAATGTTAGCACTTCATTTAATTAAGCAGTTTTAGCAAAGCAGACAAGTCTACACTGCCTGAGGAAAAGAATGGAGTGGATCAGGGCATAACAAAATGTGCTGATGGTACTAAAGACAGAGTTGGTCTGGGATGGTCCCATGGAAGCATACAGGAATTTAAAATGGAATTTATCATTTGAAGAAAATGCCCCTTTATAGCAACTCCATTAGCAGGCTCAGAAGTTAGCAGATAAATAACCAGGAGGTATTAAATAACAGTGAGAGTCACTGCTACTTGTTACCGACTTACTTGCACAATTTTCACTGCTTTTCAATTAAAGGCATTTTTAAAGCAAATTACTCAAACTGTCTGACAATTTATCCTCTCCAGAAAGGGTTTAATACTGATCTCTTTCCAGATACCAAAAAGCGGGCACAGCAAATTTGCAGCCAACCCCTCCTCCTGATCAGTAGCTTCTGCTAGAAAGGGAAGAAATACTTGCCTGAGGTTTGAAGCCAATAATTCTGTTGAGCTTGACAAGGATGCATGGTTTGCCATCCTTGTACCCATAGGTGGGATCATTTAATCCCGAACAGTTTTCCAGCCATTCACGTTTGAACTTGCAGACCTTCTTCTGGCCCTGGGCATCATTATATGGTCCTCTCTCTTTGTATTCAGTAGGTGTGTCTGTCAGGGTGGGGGAAGGAAAAGACAACCATATGCAGTGGGATCTCAAGCGTATCAGGAACAGCAACACTTACACTTCCCTGGGCATTTGGGATTTCCCCCTCACCAGGGCAGTTAAGGCACTCCACAGACCTAGGCCCAGCCACTCCCCACATGGGGCTGCTCCCAGACCAGCAAATTTTTTTGGGTTTTGTTTTATAACTGAGATTTCTTCCAGAATCACCTGGCTCATAGACTAATTTTTTTTATGGGCAGCTTTTACAAGTGGGTACCCCTCAGATTTGATACAGATGTATGATGAGGTGAGAGTCTCATTCACATGATTGCAAATAACCTATCAAAGGTTAACACCTCCCAGATGTTTGACTGTGTGGCATGAAGAGGACCAACACTGGCTTTAGCAAAGTCAGCAGTAAAACCCCCGTGGCTTTCAGAGAGGATAAGGTCAGTGCCACGAGCTTCAGAGTCAGCTGCAATGTTCTCCAAGTGAAATGTGGGAATTCCCACCCATTTCACCTCTACAATAAGCTGCTAAGTATGGCCCAGTATGGTCTGCCCAAGCGAAATTAATGAGCATCACTGAAACCAGAGCCTGCCAGTTTACCAACATGCTGCTGGAACAGCTGAAGACCAAGACCACCACTGCTCACCCTCAGCTTCTGGTGGACCTGACAGAGGCATCATTTAGAGCCCTCAGCTCAAGGAAACAATTGAGACTTACCTCCACAGTCCTGAAACACGATGTTTTCAGTTTGTTGCTCAGCGCTATAGTCCCTTAAGAAATTGTCAAGGTTCCTCACATAGGGTTCATAACTTCTGGGTTCAGAGGCAGTAAAGGTAATTTCTGTCTTTTGAACCTGGGGGACTTGAGTCAGTCCTAAGAAAAGCAAAATCAGGAAGAAAACATTAAGTACACCTCAGAGCTGCACAGCCTCCAGGCAATACCAAGAACGTAACTCCTAATAATAATAATAACCTCTCTTTTTCAGACTTAAGAGCTTTGACAAAACAGCTTAAGCTCACTGGAGGAGAGGTTCTCCTCTTTCCAACAACAGTCTTAAATATTTATCACAGTGTTTGCATCAGGTAAAAAGACAAAAATCACTGAGGCTATAAGTCAAGGCTTTCTTTAAGAAAAACAGCCAACCACAGGTCCACTGTGCACTTCTGCTTCCTCCTCAAGGACAGAAGGGAAGCTGCATGTGAGACCAGCCACGCAGAACGTGAAGTTAGAACATGAGTATCCCTAACAGGCTGCCTTCAGTGTCCACAAACACTGTGTTTAGGACACAGCACAGCTGTCTACTCGTGAACTCCTGCAATAAAAGACAAGAGAGGTTCCCCAAGTCCGGTCACACTCCACCAGCTGGAATCCACATGGCCTTAGTGTGTCTCCCTTGTGGGATGTGGGGCAGCAGACATTTTCTCCCTCAGTAAATTCAGCTGCCTGAGCACTGCCTCCGCTCTTTTCACTAAGTGGGTATTTCTGCAAAACTCATCTTCTGAGCTCTCTTATCAGCAGCTCATCACCAAGGACATGAGTAGGAAATGCCACCACACAGGAGAGTTGTTTAAAAGACTGTCCAGATTCTGGGCTGTGCTAACTGGTTCAGATTTAGACTACAATGATAATGCATGGAGAAAAGAAGGGACTATAAACAAGAAATGCCTAGAGATGATGAAAAGCACCAACTCCTTTGCTCTTCATTGTGGAACTTGGAAATAGTTGCTCCTATGCAATGTTTAGGTCACATTTTAATTGAAAGTATCGATGCATGGCTAACACTTTAATTAAAGTAATGGGAACCGAGTTCATGCTGCTTTTGTGGCAGCCACTGTAATTACTGAGGTCTTGACTTCAGTTCAGTTTGTCATCTTCATTTTAGCAAGATCAAGGAAAGGAGCAGGGGAGCAGCATTTGCTTTGACAACTTTCAGAACAGGCCTGTTGCCAAGAAGTTCCTCTGGTGCAAAACTCAGGCAGCTTAGGCTTCTGGCCCCAACCCACAAGAGCTTGTGACTCCAGCAATTTTTCCAAAGCCACTTGAGTGCTTCTGCTCAGTCCCTCCTCAAGCCAACTCACCACTCCCCCCAGCCCCCCTTCCACTACCCACTAACCTGGAATTTGTAACCTAGGACAAAGATTAGCTTTGTTCCCCTAAACACAGCTCCTGGTCGCCAAAGATTGCAAGAAGTTCAGTAAGGAGATTGGGTGTTTCAAGTTTTATTCCATGAAGCAGCTTTAACTGCTCAAAAATCCCCCTGGTACAAATGGACCAGTTTGAGTTTACAAGTTTAGAAGCAATTTACTATTCCTCTAGCAGAATGACATCCTACCCTCCAAAATCAGTGGCTTTCAACCCCTTTTTGAGCAGTTACTCATTTTCTTGCTTCACAAATAGTTATATATAGAATAAATACGCCAGTTTCAATTTTAGTAAGGGACTTCAATCTCATCCTGCCGAGCTCTTCTCATGTTACCACTCAGCTGGGAAGCAACAGACTCAGTCACCTGAAGTGGCTGTCTGGAATTGCAGCAGAGGCAGGCCAGGCCTTGGGTCCTCTCCTGGGTCTGCCTTTTCTAGAGTTCAAGTTACAGGCATGTCATTCAAGTGCATAAATACAAAAAAAGAAAAAAAAAAATCAAGAAAACGTGACCAGGCTTGTTAAGTTTGTCAGGCAAGTGAAGCTGTTAGTTTTGCTCAGGACCTCCCCATCTCTGTTTCTTGTCTTGGCCAAGGTAACACATAGGGCACTCACACAGGCCTGGCAGAGGTGAAGTGAAGGTCAGCAATAGACACCCTGTGGTTTGTAAAAGCCACCCAGTAGAAGATCCCTGTTCTCTCTTTACGAGAGCCTGGCCACTGATAGCTACAGTCCAAAGCCAACCCTCTGCCCATGAGACAAGTGGCTGGAGAACAGACTCCCATCCCAAAGCATCCCTGTCTTGCACATCCCCACAGAGCTGCCATGAAGCCCAGGCAGCACCACCAAGCAGCTGTTCCACTGGCCAGCACATGGGGAACCACTGTTCCTGCCAGGTAACCTGTGCTGTTTTCTGCCAAATTGGGAGCATTTCCAGGTGGTTGGATGAACCAGACTAGACCAGGCTTTGGCACACAGGTGGTTGGATGAACCAGACTAGACCAGGCTTTGGCACACAAGTGCTTGCTTTGTTTAGGATCGGAGCAAAGTGAAGATCAATCTTCCCACTTACAAAGCAGAAAAGAAAGTCTTCATGAATATAAAAGACTTATATTAATAAGTCTTCATGAATATAAAAGACTAATGAAAAATAACTTTATCCTAATTTAAAAAATGTGTTACTGGCTTCTACCACAACCTCCATTCTCACATGCCTGCAACTGACTGGATGCAAAACCCTAAGCACTGATGTATCATTTCCTTCTGTACATCCCATAGCCAAACTAAAAGCTGCAATGCCATTAGCAGAGCAGCACTATCACTGAAATCTTAAGCAATCTTTTGTGAAAAACCAAGCGTGTTGTATGATGGCAGAAGGTAACCTCTGTAGAACACTAACCTTTCTGGAACATTCTCTCACCCCCCCTAGGGAACTTAAGCAGGGACAAGAAAAAACATTAAAAAGCTGAGCCCTTCCAGTACTACCTGCCATGTATTGCCAGACAACCAAGGAAGTGTGAGGCTGGCACGAATGAAGCTTTTAGGGGCTCCATGCACATGAGGAAGCCGTTCATAAGCAAGTCCTATGGGGGAAAAGAAACAAACCCACAAGTGCTTTCATAGCCAGGAGTCTAAGAACCCTCTCCCGCCATCCTCAGACTATGATCTGTATGACACAGCTCTGCATCTCATGCTATTACAACAGAGATGCACCACAGTGTCATGTGGTGATGCTGTTCTTTCCACAGGAAAGAATCAAGTAGCTTATTGCTAAAATACTGACAAACTAGAAAATTGCTGCAACAGGCACTTAAGAGTGCCTTGCTAGGAGATAAGACTCTCATCTTTACTTGGCTGACATTGTCCATATAAATGATGAGCAATGCCTTGAGTTGGTAATGGACACCACCTTCTGTTGGCTGTGACTATACAAGGATATCAAACACCAAAAAACCCCATGTAAAGTCATTTGGGTTTTTTTTTTTTCAGCTACAGTTCCACTTCCAAAATGCCACTGCAGATTAAAATCCTGTTTATTCAAGTTCATTTGAAAAACAATTTTCCACATAGATTTTATCATTCTAAACTGCAATAGCAAGACTTCAGGAGAAGTGTCCTGAGGGTAAAGAGGAAGAAAGTAGAAGTGGGAAGTCAGGCTTGTTATTAGGAATGGTTGTACAGGGCCATAGTAACCACTCTTGCTCCATCACACCATGCTCATTTCCAAGCACCATGTAATCTTGGTTCCAAATGAGTACGAGCACTCCTGGGATGACACAGATGACAAATTGAGTGATCTCTACACCCTCCCCCAGCTCACTAAGTGAGGATTGATTTTAAAAGCCACCATATCAAACAATGTCCTTCCAAGCTTCCAGTCAAACTCATCCCCAAAGTGCAAAAAGCAGGTGCAAGTCTTCTGCAAACACAGCAAAACCTGCCTGGCAGTAACATCCTGGAGCTTGAGACTGAGATTTTCCTAAGCACAGCTGCTGCTGAGATGAGAGACAGAAGCAAAGAAGTGCAACTTCACAGGAGGCAGCACACCTCCTTTGAAGCCTCCCTGCCAGCTTGCTGCTGCTGTCCGAGCCAAATAAGCCAAGTGGGGAACACACACCAAAGCAGCCTTTTCCATGACGCGCTCACTGCCCAGCAGTGCTTGAAGCAGGGACACCTGAAATCCCCTGGCTTGAGCAGGGCTTCTCCCTTCCAGGCACCACTTACAGAGCTTTGCCTCAGGCAGCAGCGAGCTCTGTCCCTTCTGCCAGCCCGTGACTGGGATGCTGCTCCATGGGATGCACACCACAAGATGGCAGGATACACAGCCCAATTTGTATTGGGGTGGGGAGGGGAGAAGGAAAGATTATTTTTTAGGGATTCTTTTTAAGAGGCAATATCCTCATCCTTCACTATTAGCAGGGTAAGCCCTCCATGTTCCAAGCAGAGTCCAAGCCTGCAGCACACGTGGAACTGGGGCTGTCGCAATGGCAGGGCTGGACAGGCAGGTGAACTGCACTGTCCCTTCCCCCACCACAAGACAAAAGAAAGAAAAAAACAGTATAATGGAAAGGTACAATACTCAGCTTGCCCTGAAGCCCTGTGTAACATTCCTGTTGTGTTCAACGCAGAAACCAATTACCATATTAATGACACTTGGCTACAAAAATAGTACTTTATGGCTTTCAATGTTATACCCATGTCAATAACTCAATACAACACCCTGTAGGTTCTGTTGCTGTTATGAAATCTGTTGTATTTCAGAACAAGAATGATATTATAGCAGCCCCTACAGCATTTTCTCTTGCAAATCCTGAAGGCAAGTCTAGTTTTCCCTTTCTCAAAACGTTCTGGGCTGACAACAGTGACTTGCCCAAGAAGGACAGAGCACTAGAACAAGAATAAAAACAGGTTTTCTGGCTCCCCTAGAAAATCCAGGACTTTATCAAGCTGCTAATATACTTACTTGGCTCACAAATTTTCCCACAAGAACCAGGAATTAGAATTGCACAACATCCTATTTTACATAGATCATCATCTGCAGGTGTCTCAGATCACAGAAAGTTCAAGTTTGATGCTCACCACATGTGTGTTCGTTGACAGAACAGCAGCTGTGCTTGCAGAAGAGAATCCTGCACAGCCACGGAATACAGAGGCTGCTGACCCCCCAAAAGCAGTGCAGCCACTCACTACCCGTCAGTGTCTCTGAAAGCCTGCATTAAAGGGCTATTTTGGACCTGCAGTTTCACAGCTGCTGTGCTACAGGACAAGGAAGGTACTGGGTATTAAGCACCAGCCTCCGCCATGCCCTACACCAGCTTGTTCACATCTGTAGGAAGAGCTGTCAAATGATGCTCTGCAAAGGACCCTGTGCTATTTACTAATTATTTCTTTGAAGTTTTATGCATATGCCCTTGCAGCTTGCATCAAAAGCCTTGTTTACTGGCTACCCACTGTAACACATTCAAGGAGCTGGATTTTGTTCCGCTTGTTTTCAGTACGCGTCCTGAAAGCTCATTACAAAAGATTCCTGACAACCTTTTCATTGTTCCTCCATTTTGATTTCTGCAGTACACGCCACAAGAGTGTCTTGAAAGTAAATTCCTTTTCTTTGTTAAAAAAAAAAGGAAAAAGAAGCCCCAGAAAAACTGGTGCAGTATGCAGTTAAGATAGGAATAAAAAGCCTGTGCAGGCTGAAATCTTTCACAGATATTTGACCAGAGTTGCTTTGAAATTGGAACTGTAAACTATTTCACAGAAGGCAAACAGTTTACCTAGAATGGGTAATTATGCGACATCTGGCTGAACAGCAGGGCTATCTGGGTGAGACCTCAGATCCATGGGCTCCTTCGCTAATTATTTCATGAAGGGGAAAAACACATTACTGAGTAACAACTACCCCAGCATTAGCCATGTTGGCTTTTCAGATGCAGGCAATGGCTCTGGGCAGTATCAGTGACAGTCTTCCCTGCAAATGTCAGGGTCCGCTGCAGAGACTAAAAGAGCCGCTTTCAGTGCATAAGAGAGCATTTACCCCAGCCATGGTGAAGAATGTGCACATGAAGAAGTGCAGCACACTAACACAGCACTTCCAGCCTCTATTCTGTCTTTAAAGAGTGCTGGTAGAAAAGCAGTTATCTGCAAAAGATGACTTGGCTGAGCTGTAACACCATTTGGTGGCGGCAACATGTCCTGTGTTTAGGGGAGGGAATCACAGCACAGCACTGCAGACAGTGGGGCTACAAGATACAGTGCAGCACCAGGGCCAACTTGTGTAGCTACAAGCCATCAGCCTCACAATTGTCACTTAAATACCGCTGTTATTAAAAGCTTCTGAACTGTTTTACAGAGCAACTGGAGACAGATCGTTAGGGTGCCCAGTGCCAGGCAGCCTCAAGGTCATTTGCAATGTGGGAAAGCAGCAGTTGCGCAGCTCCCCCCGTGCTCCAGCCGCCGCTGGCTGCGGCAGGGATCGGATAGCGCAGATAGCGCAGCACAGCCCGAGCAGGCGGAGCACGAACCTGAGGCAGAGGCCACTGCTCCTTCTGCCCTACCCAAGGCCAGCTGGCCACAGGCACTGCTCAGGCGTCACTTTGAGCAGAGATTTCTTCTGTCTGTGAGGACAGGTCACATATCAGCAACTACCAGAGCCACCCTCCCTTCACCTCCCACGCCAGTCAGTTGCAATTCCCACTAGCGAGTGCCACAGTGCTCCAGAGCACGGGGTACTTTGGTGTTGGATAATGCAATTCCGTGAGCACCCCCAGAACTGGCACTGTCCCCTTTCTCCTTGTGCATGCCACTTTCATAGATAGAGCCAACATTTTATCTTCATCCCTTCACTTACTCATGTGAACAGAGCGGCCCTGAAGAAAGAAAAACTGAACTCAGCCTCCTCATACAGCCCATTCCCAAAAGCGAAGCCTTTTAGCCTCATCCCATCACTTCAGCTTGGGGGAAGGGAAAAGCAAAACAGGTTCAAGCTCCTCTTAGAGAGGAGACATTTTTCATGTGATGCAACCTTTAATTCTAGCAGGATTGTCTTCAAGCCCCAGTACTGTTAACACAGAAGGCTGAGGACATACCCACCCCCTACAAATATGTGTTGCAGCAACGACACGCTTATTTCATCCTCCTTCTTGAGGTGAGTAACCAACCCCGCCTTCCCAGAACAGCTTGCACAAAGTCAAACACAGGCCTCATATTTAGTTACCTGGAGGTGCCACTCGATCCTGGTATTTGGGCTCAAATTCACTGACAGTGAGCAACATCACTTGGATGGTCCCAATGAATATACCTGCCAGGCAACCGTAGAAGATGACATAGAAGAGCAGGATCTTAACTGCAAGAGAAAACAAACAAAGAGGAATCAAATCAAGCCCTCACAGCAGTCACGTTTCAGGACAGTACTTCCACCCTTTGCCACTCGCAAGGAAGAGCCCAGCACGCGCAATTCAGATGTTGCGAAGACATCCATTTAACAGTGAGATTATGCCCTGATGCAGACAGTCAATGTGAAGCACTCCAGTTGTTTGGTGGTGGGGAAACACGGACCCCTGAAAACCTAGAAATCCATCAGTCAGGGTTTGGGCTTATAAAATATAAAGACTAAACCACATTCCCCCACACTTTGAACGATTCCCTGGCTGACCCAGCACTACCACCACAGGCTCTCACACTTGACACTGTCAGCGATCCAAGTTCCACCAGCTTGCCCCACAGCAAGCATGGGTGTGCTTGGAGGATACTCGTTCCACACAGCTCTGGGGCTCAAAGCTGTTTCCAGGAGCAGTAAGAGTGAATGTTTCATTCAGGTTTACAAGCAATTGTAAAGGCTGATCTCTTCTAGTAATTCAGGCCATCACCTCCAAAAAAAAAAAGACAACAAGAAAAGAATTTCAGACCCACCTAGCTCCAGTACTTCATCTCAAATGTAGGAAAGTACTCTTAAGGTGTCAAAATACTGCACATTTACCAGCCTTGTGTGCCTACAAAGGCACTCTGGCACTGCTCAGACCAATTAAAGAGTGAATTACGTAACAATGAAAGATTGAATGTAGTTTCAGTCTAAAGGGAATGTCTAGAATAATCTTGTGGGGTGAGTGGGAAGAACGAAGAAGAGCCTGGAGATGCAGCCCAGCTCTGGGTATCAGTTACCAGTTTACAAGGATTATGTGAACTGATTAACTGCAGGGTAACATGCCGTACTATGCATCACCAGGCCGCCTACAAGGGTAGGCCAGCCCATGCCAAGCAACTATATTCCTCATCAGGCTGCAGGGACAAGCAGAGGCCAAAGAGCGAGAGAGCGAGCCTGCTTGATCTCAGACTGTCCTCACCTAATCACAAACAAAACAGACGTAGTTTATTTGAAGGACTTGAAGCGATGAGCTACCAGGGAAGGAGAGTGAGTAGCGGGTGGAAGTATTCCTCCTCACTCCCCAGCCCCATCATGGAAAAAAAAAAAAAGCTACATCATTGAAGAAACCTCACAATGAAAGCTGGCAGTTCTGGTTGTTTTAAGTCTATGAAAGACAGGCAAACAGGAGGGCCACCCAGAGAAAGAGAGGCTGAGGGACACTGTCGGAAAGGCACTCCATCCTCTTGTCTTCCTCATGTGCACCGGAGGTTAGCCAGGGCTGGAGGGCAGAGCTGGGTGCAGTAACATGGTACTCCAGGAGTTAAAGCACTCTTTGGTATCCAGGCAGCGTAAAGCAAATGGCCGTGACGTCAGAGACGTGTGGAAATTTTTTCCAGAGCACGGTCATAGGAGGTGCTGTTGTAACAAACCAAACACTAATGCTGTTGTCTGCAGCGTAATGCCTCTGAGTTTTGTAACATCAAAAGGCAAACGCTGGGAGGTAGCTTATTTAATCAGGTTCCCAGCCAGGATGCTCTAAACGCCAAAGACACCTTAAAGGTCACAACCACTCCAAGGTCTCAGAAAGTACGCAGTGGGTCTAGAAATCGAGCACCACAGGGTTGAATGAAAAAGCTTCTTGCAACAGGTAGGCTCATAACAGAAGAATCTGATCATCAGCCCGCAGATCGACTCAGCAAATGGAAATCTGTCCTAGGCAGACAGGTACGGGCACTCTGGGAGAAGGACCTGGTTCAGCCTCCGCGTTTGAAGCACTGCGCAGTTGCCTGGTGCCTCTGGAGCAGAAAATACCTCTCCATGCGCACCCACAACCCCATTCTGCTCACGTAAAGATACGGCAGGAGCCTGCTCTAGTCCGCCTGCCAGAGCAGCCAGCTCTGGATGTGGCACCTCCGGCCGATCCATTACAATAGGAGCTGAATTCAACATCGCAAGGGTGGCAACACCAGCTGTGGTTGGCAGCAACTGGAAGACTGTCTATTTGCGTAGAGAAATTAAAAGCCTCTTTAAGCTAAATGCTATTTGTACAGCACCCAATGAATACATCACAAGGACTTATGAGGAATACATATAGAGCCACTTCCTTCTTGCGGAGATATTAAAAGTCAATCGCTCTTTCTCAGAGGAGTAAAACTCGCTTAGTTTCATTTATCCAGAGAAAACAGAAAAAAAGAAAAAGCCTCTGTGAGGTCTAAGGCAGATGAGGGCTGGGAGGTCAGGGTCCCCCGACGGCGATGCTCCCGGGCCGGGCCAGCCACCGGGAAAGGAAGGAGACCCAAGGACGAGGCGCCCTCGACAAGGTCGGCCCGCCCCCGCCTCACCCCCGGACCCACCTGGAGCCGCACTCGGGGGGCAGCGCTCGCCGGCCCCCGGGCGGCCCCAGCGGACACCGAGGGGAGAGGGCAGGGGGACCCCGTCCCTGCCTCCCTCGCCCCGCGGGGACGCCCCGTCCCCAGCCC